>CAJINU010000041.1:574645-811476 GCA_905178165.1 Amoebophrya sp. A25
CAAGAGCAACACCAAGAGCAACAACAAGAGCAACAACAAGAGCAACAACAAGAGCAACAACAAGAGCAACTACAGCAGCAACAACGACAGCAACAAAACAACAGCAGCAACAAACAACAAAGCAGCAGGGACAACAAAGCAGCAGCAACAAAGCAACAACAACAGAGCAGCAACGACAAAACAGCAGCAACAAGACAGCAACAGAGAGCAGCAAACAGCAACAAACAACAACAAACAACAACAACTACAACAGCGGCTACTGAAATACTACGAAAAACCCCCGAACACTCTTCGCCTTGAATGTGAACACTAAAGGACCCCTAGGACGTCTTTAATGTGAACGCTAAAGGACTCCCCCCCCTTTAATGTGAACACTAAGGGACCCTTAAGCCGCCTGTGATGTAAACACTAAGGGACCCCTAAGGCGCTCTTAATGTAAACACTACAGGACCCCTACGACGCCTTTAAAGTAAACACTGAAAGCCTTCCATGTGGGCAGCAGATGGCCCTGAGGAAGAACAACAACAGCAAGAACAGCAGCAAGAACAACAACAAGAACAGCAAGAACAACAACAGGAACAGCAAGAACAACAACAACAGCAAGGACAACAAGAAGCAGCAAGAACACCAACAGCAAGAACAACAACAACAGCAAGAACAGCAGCAACAAAAACAAGAGCAACAACAGCAACAGCAGCAACAACGACAGCAACAGCAGGCCTTTAATGTGAACCCTAAAGGACCCCCAGGACGCCTTCAATGTGAATGCCAAACCTTCAATGTGAATGCCAAAGGACTCCCCTCCCCTTTAGTGTAAACACTAAAGGACCCCCGGGGTGCCTTTAATGTAAACACTGAAGGCCTTTCATGCTGCCACATTTTCAAGGGGAATTGGTGGCAGTACTGCCACCTTCCTCTTGTATTTAAAACCAGCGCGCCCCCGCTCCCCTTTGCCGCAGCGCGGAGGGGAGTGAGCGCCCTTCGGGCGCCCGTTTGTTTCACCTTGTGAAACCATTCACCCCCGCCCACGTCCCTAAAGTATCCTTTCCCCTTCCTTAACGTCTCCCGGGGCACCCCGGCCCGGGGAGTATTATATGTATACAACATATATTAATCTACCTGGAGGGTGGGCTCCTGGCGTGCCGTCTCGTCCACCCTGCGGTTGCGGTTGCGCTCCTGCATGTGAATGTGCATCTCTTCTTTCACGATCTTGTCCATGATCAGATTCAGATTCATATTCTTCTCCATCTTCTTCTTCGTAATCCTCGTCTTCTTCTTCTTCCTCCCAATCGTCGTCTTGAGAATTGTCTGGGTCACGCTGCTTGCTCTTCGCCTTCGCCTTCGTGCGCTGGTCGTTTTTTCCCTTCTTTCTCACGTTCTCATGCTCATCGCGATCCTCTATTTTTTAAAGCTCACCGTATTTCAGTTTCCACCGTCGTTATCTTCTCATAATTTTTTCAAAAAGGAGGTAGAGAGAAAAAGATGCAAGTGATGTGGAAATGAATTTTTATGTCGCGAGAGGACTTAATGGTCATATTCATCTTCTTGTTCTGCGCTGCGGCTCTCTACTTCTCCACCTACTTGCGCGCTCTGTTCTTCCTCCGGCGTGCCCTGGCTTGCGCTGGCTTGTTCTTTATCTTTTACAGGTGTCGTGGGCGAAGTACTTAGAAGCTGGCACTCAGGAGCGTTGGAAAGAAAAAATCGCTAAAAGTTAATATTTGGAGTGAGTCATGTGTAAGCTGATAATCTAAATCTAGAGGTTTTACATCCACAACAGTAACAAGAATCTCGTCAGCCCAGTTGTACTCTACTTGAGGCAGAGGCGGGTAAACTACTAAATAACTCTTTTACTCTAATCCCCTACCTGATGATGATGTTAGTCGATGCGGATTGGACCTACTATTTAAGTACTTTAACTTACTTAGACCATTTCAATATATTCTGTTTAGCAGGAACGACAGGGATACAACTACTTCTGTGACTTTCTTAATTCGTACTTTTGTAACTACTCTGTGCATGTGACTTTGTGGGTGTGACTTATGACATACTTGTTTTGCATTCATACCTGACTGCTCTGTGCCGAAGCGGCCGCACTTTTTCCACTCACTGTGGGGTTTTGTTCTGTTGCTGTTCCAGTGGTTGCGCCCGCACCCTCTCCTGCTGCGCCTCTCTCCTTAGATAGAGTTGAGGAAGAAAAGTCTATCTGTATCTAAAGAATCGTCGAGTCCTTAGATAGAGTTCTGTTGCGCCACTCTCCTGTAAGCTAAGAAAATTGATGAAAAAAATGTTACTTCTGTTAGTATCAATATATATTTATAAGTACTTAGTATTCGACTGATGCCACACTGTAAGCCATTAAGAAACAAAAAGTACAGCTAATAAGCTGTGAACCTGAAGAGCTTTCATTCCATGAAGTCCAACACTGGCTAGCTGCATGCCAACTCCTAGACTATGCGATGTGCTGCGCCCTCGCAAAAGAAGGCACAACTTCATCGAGACTCGTGTTGACAACTGCTCTCCTCATGTGTTATCTCGTCATTTCCTACTCTCCTCATGAGTTATCTAACTCGCCAACCACATCTCATCCATCTTTATCTTCTCCTTCTTCTTCATTCTTGCCAGCAAATAACAGTATGAGGAAAATTGGAAGCGTAGTGTTGTGTTTTTTTTTTGTATACCTACGACATAGGCAAGACAGAAAAAAACAGAGTTGTGAAATAGATAATAAATACGATCAGGAAATAATAAATACGTCCAGAAAAAAAGTTGTGAAAAAAGTTGTAGAGGATGAACAAAAGTTGAGTCCATAAGATCAGCTGTTGAGTCCTTAACATCGGCTGCCGTATCGGTTGACGCTGAAGATGGTTGTACAGCCAAGGGTTTAGGAAGCTTGAGAAATACCGTATTTAGAAGAGGCAGGTCTACTCGGAAAGGAAACTGTGAACAAGAACGCGTGGACTGTTTTTAAACTACACGACCCCCAAGCAGCCAGGCGCCTACAACTATACCCAAGCTGAGGTAGTAGAAGAACGACGCTGGTTCACATGGTCCTCGTCATGTGCTTCATGTCTGGCCCTCCCTGGTCAACAAGTCTGAAACAGACAGTCGGAGAGAAATCTTGCACTTGTTACGCTTGTTCAGTCACGTGAGTCCTTCTACTTACTTACACAATATGGAAGTCGAGATCTTATTTTTTCTTCCTCAGCACTCGTCAAGTTAGTAATTTACTTTTCCCTTTTCTGCTAACTACTCCGTCGAGTACTTCAATACAATACGATGAAATACAATGAATCTCGCTGCACAAAGATCTGTGCTGAATGCCATAAGATAAGGGCGGCGAAGCCAAAGGTCAAGGAGAGCCCCAAAATTGCTAGCGATACAGTGAATCTTAGAGCTCACTACAATCCATCTTGCCTCTCATCTGCTTCCGTTTTTCTTCTTGAAAACAGTTCACAGATGGGCCAAAAGATGAATTAAGTGAGGCCTTAAAAATGCCTTGGTTGCGGTGCCATCGTAATTGCCGACAGTGCAGGTGGGACACCACATTAGAGGAGCTCAGCACGATAATGGAAACATCAAATCAAGATCAAGTATTAAGGAGGTATTATATCTATATACATAGTTTGTTTTGTCTACGAGGTTCTTTTTGTTCGAGCCTTAAGCAGCAGCGAACTGCGAGACTGGGATTCGTCCGTCGGTTGCATCCACATCTCCCCGCATTCTTAGAGCATGAGGTCGCCAACTCCAACTCCAAAATCATTTCTTTTATCCAAGAAGGAAATTGAAGTCGGCTCTTCATCAGGAGCCTTGTGTGTCCGCGGTCGTGTCTGTTGAGTAGTTATCTATGATCAGGAATGATGTCAGTCACTACAGTCTCGCCTGTGAAGAGGATCAACATGTTGGTCTGAAATTGTTTAGCATGAGATTGAGAATTCGCCAGGGAAATCTTAGGGAGAATGCCGGAAAGTTTCACATTATCATCTTCCATCATGAGCCTTAAGATTGCTTTCCCGATGAGCGCTCTTCGCCCCTTTCTTCATGATGATGGTCTTCGCATGTGGGAAAGGGAAAGAAAACGTAGAAGTCAGGTTCCCTTTACTACGACAGGAGGAACTGAAGTTGGCGAGGACTGTGCGAAGTTCGACTTCGAGAAAGCTTTGCTTAGATCGTAATAACGTCGTTCCTCACGTGCTGTCAGGAACCGATGCTGTCAGTCAGTAATTGCAGTCGGTGCTGTCAGGAATCGGATGTGAATGAAAAAATTCTTGCAGTCCTCGATTGGTAGCCGAAGAACATGGTCTTGAGAAGAGTCATGGTCTTAATGAGGACGAGTATTCAGTATTGTTGTATCAAGAATCTAAATCTTCTTTTATTGCCTATGTATTTACAATATAGCGCACACGAAGATACACACACGATTACCGAGTTGTGTTGATGTAACTGCAACCTGATGTTAGAAGAAGTTTTTGTAGAGAGTGCTGACGCAATAGCGATTTGCTACGTTTGCTCATGAACCAGGCTTGCCATGCATAGTATTAGCATGAAGCCACTTATCCAAGGAGTAGCTTATGCGGCTACACTGCACGACGAAGGCCTACAGTTTGATTTTATTTTCGTATGCATCAGCCCAAAGCTTACAATTTTAGCATCCCTCAACACAAATCATTCCACAGCGGACCGGTTGTTGCTTGCTTTACCTCTTACACTCCCTCTCTGTTTTCTAATATCTCTTTCTCTTCATGAGTATTTGCTTTTAGCTTTTCCTTCCGTCTTCAAAAAGAACAAGAAGTGAGGGTGGACTTAATAAGTGGTAAGCTTGCGATAAGAGCCTGGAAATACGAGAATGAGTCTACTACTTTTTAGGAACTAGAATGGTCACGTTGTGCTATTCCGCTATAGTGAGGTTGGACTCCATAAATAGATTTAAACCTCCTTTGTGGAGGTCTAAGTGTGCCCATCAGTTAATCGTCATTTTTTCAGTCGGGAATTTCCAAATAAAGGCGTAATGTAGAACTGCTCTTGTACATTTTCTGTGAATTGTAGGTTTATGTGGACATCTGGAGGACGAGGTGAGAAGTGTCCTTCAAGCACGAAGCCTACAATCACAGTCGCCAGTTAAACATCGGTCTTGCGCGTGGTGTGAGCAGTACCGCGTGATCAGGATGTTATACTTACCTTGCATCATGACGAAGTATTTCGCGCTGCGACTACTTCATCAACACCCTAGGGACCGGCTGTAGCTCTTTCCGCAGATGTAGCAGGGTCTTCGTGCTGAGGACGTCTCGTATTCGGAACGTTTTTGGGCACAACTTACTAATCTGCACCGCAGCAGCCTCCACTGTCTTTGTCTTAGCAGTTGTACTCGTATTAATGCTCCTTTCGGCAGAAGGCGCTGTTGTACAAGAACCATGTCCGTCTGCTCTCACGCCAGTTTCGTCCTCTGTACTAGAAGCACCTCTGTTGTTCTTCGCCGGATGAACATCAAGAATGAACTCCTGTAATAATAATTTTGTGGCTATCCGAAATTGTCAGGCCGTCTGTCGATACTGAACAGTGTAGCACCTTTACTTTCAGTTTCACTTTCACGGATTGAGCTTTTCCTTTTTCTTTGTGCCGAAGCAGGCGCTCACGCCACTGCGCAGTCGCGGATTGAGCGCCGTTGATGCAAACCTTCTTAACGCTAGTTTTTCACTATGCCTGGTTGTTGAGTGGACTCCCACCTTTCTTCGTCTTCCCACCTTTCTTCGTCCCCTGGTTGTTGAGTGGACTCCCACCTTTCTTCGTCTTCCCCTCAAAATCGTCCCCTTGAAATGAGACAGAACTCACGACTAAGACTAAGAGTCGATACTCCGCAGCCGCACGACGGGATAGTGTATGTAATGAAAGCGCTCCAATGTAGAAAACATGAAATAAGCGGATCCGGATCGTTTACTTCTGGACTTTTGATCCTGGAGTCACGAAATAAGCTGTGGATGCGGATCCGGATCCTTTACTTCTGGAAGGAGAAGGAGGATCGTCTCCTTCCAAAGTAAGTGGATGTGGATCCGGATCCTTTACTTCTGGAGTCGTGCTGACTTTCTGAAAAGGGTTTCCTCGCTGAAGGCCCTTCTACCTCATGATCTTTGATTAGCATCAGGAAGGTGGAGAAAAAACCGGCAAGGATAACGATTCTTAGTTTCACTGGGATCATCTTAAGTAGCTTCACTGGGATTATCTTCGTGAGGAGTCAACAGATACGGAAGAATATTGTGACGACCAGAATCTTGTAAATCGATCGGTTGCTTGCTTCTTGCATGTTCTTGTGCAATCTAATACTTTGTTTCATTTTTACATGCGTAAGACTCTGCCGCGGGAGCTGTGCTCCTCGGCGAGATGGACTGTGTGTATTTCTCCCTTTTATTGCGGTGCGTAGCTTTATTGCGTTCGTTCACCCGGCAGTGGTACTCGTGGAAATTTTGTGACTCAATACAACCTACCACATGCGGGCTTTCGAAATGAAAGTCAGCACATGATATTCAGCAAGACGATGAAAAGTTACCTATTACACGACCTATGACATCTCTACGTATGGTATAGCTAGTGGATATCGACGAACAAACACATGATGACGATGAGTATCACT
Organism: Amoebophrya sp. A25; assembly: GCA_905178165.1. Taxonomy (NCBI): domain Eukaryota; class Dinophyceae; order Syndiniales; family Amoebophryaceae; genus Amoebophrya; species Amoebophrya sp. A25. The sequence continues at coordinate 581,268 of CAJINU010000041.1, forward strand.
AAGCAACAGTCTCAATGTGTTTCATGCGGTTACTTAGGTTAGATTATTGACAATATACAGGGACATCACTGATGCATCAATGCGAGTGACCAGATATTGATTGACCAAGAAATGTTAAACTCGGTAAAAAAAGAACTACAAAACTGAAGCTTGATGAAACGACGGATGACCATAGTGTAAATTTATTGATTTCTTCTACTCTATGGTTCGCTCTGACACCATCATGAAGAAGAAGAAGAAGAAGAAGAAGTATTAAACATAGCACAATTCAAGGGAGCACGCTTTAGCTGTCTAGTGTTACGGACGTCACAATAGAATAAGCGGGAATCCGTATGATGCGTCAATGAGTCATATTTCATAAGTTCTAATGCGATACAGTTCTCTTGCTCTTGGTCAGTCATTTAATCAAAGTCCATCCATCACAGGGAATGCAGCAAGGCATACAATGAATCAGTTGAAGTCATACTCGCTACGTCATAAACTATCTAAATTTGAAGCCGGGCTACTCTGTCGAACCGATATAGAAATTGATATTCATAGTGTCACACAGAAGGGTGATGCGTTATCAATTGGTAAATGCTGCTACGCATCCTATCATCTTGCTCGATTACGTTTTGCTAAGATTCCTCGAAATTCACGTCTCATGTCTGGTCATTACATTTTGTTTTGTTGAGTCACAATCTTAATTTTTAGAAGTGTTCTAGGTTGATCCATATGGAAGATGTTGCACTTCCAGTTCCACTATCAAGATTTCAAGAACATCAAGGCAGCTTTAATATCTACTACTAGACTTGCACAGTGAACCATGGGTGCTACTTAGCACGGAATCTTTTGTGCTCCCACCTATGGGTACGAATTTGGATTGTGGCAGCAACTCGGTACGAAACGGTTCGCGGTATGCCTGGTCATCAGACCGAAGCTGGTGAGGCCAATCCCGGCGCTTCGAGTACCGTAAACTGTTGCTACCTGGCGCCAAACATAGTTATTAAAGATCATGTGTCACTGTCATCTCTGTAGGATCGATGCATTGTGGGCTGCCTGTGTGTTAGTTAACATAGTGAGAAAAGGATGGAGAGGAGTGAGCTTGCAAATTGATGTTGCTTTTGCGCCCATCGTCCGCTATCTCATCTCTTCCACAGCGCGGCGCAGTCACTCCTTCAACTCACTCCGCGAGAGCCTTACCCCTTCAGGTGTAAGTGATAGGCGGCGCCACGCGATGCACCAGAGTGGGTATCTTGTGGCGCGTGCTGTTCGAGCAAAGGTGGGGCCATACCTTAGCCGCCACGGGTGAGGCGCGGCGGTTTAGCAAGCCCCGCCGAGCCATCGCCGCCCTGGCCAGCCGCTGTCTTCCTGGGGGTCCACCGTCATCAGATTCGTTGCCCAAAAGTCAGCAACAGCACCCTCTTCACCTCTGAGGCCGAGAGAGGCTCTTCCACGCACTTCACCAGCCGACCCAGCCCCCGCGGCTGACTCCACCACCTTCGGCGGGCTTCATATTTTTAATAGCCACCGACCCCGCCACTTTCATGCTGCTCGCCTCCACCCGCTTCATTTTCAATCGTTTCACTTCCCGCCCTTCCTTCGTTGCGATAAGTGACTCCGGTGCAGAGCGGCCGTGGCTAAAGGGGGAGAGCTGCCGCCCCGCCTTATCTGTGGCCGTGCGCAGTCTCCCCAGTTCTGCCTAGATCACACAAGTGGCCACGCGTCTTCCCGATTCCACTCGGGTGCTTCCACGAAGTAAAGCCGAAGCCGCCGGGGATGAAGGTGGGGCCTCAGCCTCCTGCGGTGCGTGGGGTGCTTGCTTGGTGAGGGTTTCCATTTCTGAAGTGCGGCGCGTAGGCCTGCACTTTGGCGGGGTATAGATTCGAGCAGTAACAAGACCACCCGGAGCGGAGGTCTTGAGTTTTATCGTACATCCTACATCACTCCAGCCGGGGACGAGTTGGCGCCGACTGCGCTCTTGAGGCCGGGGCATCGGCCTGGCGGCGTCATCACTCGGGCAGCGTTCCTGTTGCTGTTCGTCCGAATCTATCCCGGGGACGTTTACTACGGTGAAGGGGATTGGCGTGCGCTTTCTTAGTAAGCTCGCCACCCCTCCGCTGTTTCCTTTGTCACAGGTGGCGGCTGTCGTGTAGTGAAGTTTTGCAGGGCGCTGATCCTCTTCAGCAACGTGCTTACCTACCTCCGCGGTGGTGCGGCGGATCTCTGTAACACCCACTGCATCGGGTGACAACTGCTCTTCAATGTTTGTATCTTTTCTCTTGCACAAAAAAAAAACTGCTAGTGAGTGAAGACCAGCACGGCGACCTGTAAAATGTTGAGAAAAAAACATAAAGCCAATACGTCGAATGTGCTTAGAATTGAATACCGCTACGCCTCCTGCTCTGACGTGAGGGCCTAGGGCTACCGAAAATCGGCGGCGAAGTACAAGTATCGTGCGATCTCGATAGTATGGCGTTGTAGTCAGTTGCTGTTGCAGCTGGCTGTCCTGCTCCCACCATTTTTCCGTCACAGCCATAGGTCGGAGAGATAAGAGCACTACCGCCATGTCCACCTCCATGTTTACCATGGTGTCCATCGTCCCGCAATGTTTTCCTAAAATTCAATTCTGTGGAGTACTGTAACGCAAGACCACTGGTGTCCTCATTGTTTAAGGGAGAAGAGTCTTTCTTGTGCTGATCTAGCATACTTCTACCAGAATCTTCTCGTCTTACATCCGTAGAGCTAGCCCAAGGATCTCGGCGGATCGTTACGACGCTGCCCTTACTACTCATTGTGGCCTTGCTCGTCCCGATGAATCCGGCAAACTTGCTCGTCGCTCTATTGTTACTAATGTAGTTGCTGGTGTAATTGGGCTTCAGCGAAGTATTTGTATTGTTCAGTTGAGGCGCGCGGCTACTTGCGGTACGGTTGCTGCCAGTGAGGTCTTCTGCGCGAGCAAGAGCATGACCAAGACCATGATGCTCTTCACTAGCACAATCATTCCCGTTGTCGTCTATCATCTCCACCACATAATGCGGACTGACCACTGTTTGCTTGCTGATATTACTAACAAGTTTCCTGTTTGTGTCCTCTGTTCTTACCTCAACATCGTCCAGTTCGGTGTTCCCGTTCCCGACAGACACATGTCCTCTACTTGAAGAAGATGTTGGAACAGCCGACGTAGATATTGTAGTACTTCCGCCATGTCTACTTGATCGTGGTTCTACTGGAGTGCCGACTAGGATGCCACTTGGGATGCCACTTGGCATCCTAGTCGGCACTCCAGTAGAACCATCTGAGGGCGAAGCCATGATGTTGTAGTTTTTATGTTCTTTGCGATTTGTTTCCTCATGCGCCTGCTCTGCAACTATCCTATTCCCATTTCCGATAAAGGAACCATGCCCTTTCGCCGGTGCTGGGAACAGAAGATGCTCCGCTATCATGTCCGCATATTGATCATTGTAGCCGAAGAACTTAAATTTACCATCACGAATGCGCTCGAACGCAGGATTGTGTACTGCATCCTGCAGAATGAAATCTTCGTCAGAATTCGGCTCGTGCTCTTGTGGTGGAACTGAACCTGGAACTTCGTTTACGTTTTTTACTACTGGATCTATAGGTCGTTCTTCAACATGATCTTTTTCTGCTCTATTGCTTTTTTCACAAGGCAACACTTCTACCGGTTTCGCCACTTCTCTCGTCAGCAGTGCCATCCGCGCTGGCTTGCGCTTCACCAAAGGGCCCATAGAAGATGTGGCCGTACCTGTGGCTTCCAGGAATTGCGAGCTCACGTCTGGGGGTGGCGGGCTTCGCGGTCTTGGCCGTCTAATTGTGCCTTTCTCGGTAGTCGTGGTAGTTGTTGGGTCAGGCGCTCCATCAGAAATCTGGAGAAAAAAATAAATGGTGTTGATTCAACGGAAAAACAAAACAAACTGGAAAAATGATTAGTGAGGAGATAGCACAACCAACCTCAACTGAGCAGATGATCTAGATCTTGTGATACCAAGAGAACCATCTATCTAAATCTATCACGACAGAGAAACTCATACCTCTTGCACTGCTCCTGACTCTCGCGACATCTCCTCGCTGCCATTGCCTTTCATTTCAATATCTTGGGGCTCCTCTTCACAGTCTGCCACACGTTTGAGTTAGACGAGGTTAGGGAGCGAGGATGCGGACATCAAGGAGCTCAAACTACGACGTACTGGTGAGAAAACTAGAGACTAAAAAGTTCATCGTCAACATCTAAGATGCTAACTCTAAGTAAGACATAGATACTGATGAAAGTAAAGACTTCTAGGGGATATCAGTAATACTGAAAGTAAAGACTTCTAGTGCCTCTCGACCAACCAACATTGATTCCATAATCGTGAAATCCAAAAGCGTAGGGTGGCAGCCTCTGTTTCAACGAGTCGATTGGAGTGTCGATTGGAGTGCCGTCTTCTTGCGACGCCCCTCTAGGCATGGCTGTGTCCTCTATGGTATACGAAGCGGTTGGCCAAGGCTCCTCAGTCTCCCGGTCCTCTAATTAGAGCTCAAAGCCATTCTCTTCAATCTCTTCCGTGAGTTTTTTTTTGTAAGTAGTGCCAGGCCTATCTGAAGGGGAAGGGCTTGCATGTTTATCCGAGAACAAGCTGCCGACGACAGACGGGCGAGCTAGTTCCCTATACATAGTATCTATACGCTAAAATTCAGATCCGTCGACTTTAAAAGTGTCAAACTTAGGAGCTGGGGCAGACTACTGCCATGCGGAAAACCGTCCGCCTCACTACATACGCGCCTCGCGGAGTTCATTTCTTCAGAATCCCAAGAAGGAAACTGAGGACAACGACCCTAGGAAATGAAATATTTTGAGCCTTAATCTAACACCCGCTCTGCCTGCGCTAGCGTTTCTTCTACGTGCACTTCATGATCGGGTGACATGCGTGGCGTGTATGGTGCAGCGGCACCACCCGCCGTATTAGACGAACTAGAAGCAAAACGACCTTGTTTAGTAACTTGTTGTTCATCTTCGCATGTTGCGTGGTTCCAGAACGCTTCGTCAGCTGGGTTCTGCGTCTTGTCATCATCATGTGAAGTTTGCTGTCGCAATCCCCCTCTAGAAAGGCGAATATTTCCAGCTAAGTACTCATATCCACGACTCGTTGGACTCTCCTCATCGCCAGCTCGCAGACTTTCAACATGGTGTTGTCCTCTAGAAGTGTCTCGTCCCTGATCTTGCTGCTCCTCTCTTTGTTCTCCGTTACGCGGTGCTGGCTTAAATACCGTCTGCCATCCACTTGGCACTGCTTCTGTTGAGGTGCGCAGCTCTAGAAAGGCTCGGAATTCCTCTACAAGATCTTCCATACTCGAGTTCCGCAGCCTCGTTTCTGGCTGCGCATCCGAACGCGAGCCCAATGGAGAGGGCGAATTGATACACCTGGAAATAAGTCGGAACAAAGACTCAAGCTAGGATTGAAGAATGAACAGGTTGCCTGAAGTTGCCTCAGATATCGATTTTCTATTCTATTCTGTGCATCCCAAATAGGTATGCAGCACCTACCGGCGGGATGAATCGATGTGACAAGATTCCACAGACAAGCACACAGTAGTGATGATCACTCCCAGAGAGGAACATCAAATAACATGTTAAGTGTTGTGTGATAACAGTTAATGTAGTTGTGTGGACATCATCGACTTCCACTACAATACCTCTGGCCGCCTCCACCAGCACCATTATGTGCATCATCCCCTTTCACAGGTGAGGAGAAGATTCCGTAGTAGAGATCTGGCCGGCCTTTCCTCGTAACCATTATCTTTTTCACAGGGCTGCGGTCTACTGAATTTCGAGGCTTTGGTCCTTGTTCAGATAATTGTTGCTGCGTGATACCAGAGGACCGCGTGCGCCGTTGCTCACCTGTATGCAAACGATCGAACCGGCTCGAAGGATATGAAAGAACGTACAGAGAAATTCATAGTCTTACTTGCTTCATTGTTTGTGAGTAAGGCTACTGCGAGTACTAGGTCTACGACTAGGACTTGCAATAAACATAAAGATTGAAGAAGAAGAAGCGCGTACTTGATTAATTAAGTGTGGTAATTTGTAGTGATCAACATCGAAGCTGCTATGCTGTTTGGTGAAAAATGATTCTGCGAAAGTTTCATCTCATAATCGTGCAGTATGTTCCACTTGTCTTTGTTTCCTGTCTGTTTCGCGCTGTTGCGCATACTCCGAGAAGAAACTGTCTGCAAAGTTGCCGTCCACGTTTCCTCTTATTTCTACCACTCCCCGCTGTGCATCAACCACCTCCAGACGCTGGTGTTGTTCTGAGGCTAGCGAATTACCCTTGGATATTGAGGTGGACGATGATTTCGCAGTTGCATTTGCTTTCATCGTTTTCAGTGGAGTTTTTCTCTCTTTGCCAGAAGGAGCTGAAGAAGTAGACGTACGTAATGCAGAGCGAAACTGCGTCCCTTGCTCTGATCCTTTTTCTTCATTGCGCAACGACGATGCTGGGATCTTAGAGGACAGCATACTAGTTCCACCATCATCAAGTATTAAAAACTTGAGAGTACTGCTGGACTCGGATGCTCAACAGTCATGTGATGTCTTTACTCCCACCCTACAATCAAATTCAGAGGTGACAAAAGTTTTCATCTCTAAACTGAGTGGCATAATAGTGAGTGACGACGTCCTTTTACTTCGCTGAGAAACGATCTCCTTCCACGCTGTGGCCGCTGCATTGCTAGAGCCTCTTTTAGGTTGAACTTGCGATGAAGAAGAGGAAGATTTGGACGCACCAGCAAGCTGACTAGAAGATTCGGTCGTCCCTGCTTGATGGGGTTTCGATGCAGGTGAGTTAGATCCATCCCCAATTCATCCCCTTGGAGATGCCTCAAGAGCATCCCTTGTATACGAAGTTGAGGGATCCCGATAGAGATGGATAGGGGGGAAAGCCTTAACCGAAATCCGCTGCTTGGTGTAGATACTGCTAGCAGCGCGCCTAGCACTGCGCGGTCTACTTCGACCCTCGTCGTGGTCGATGGAATTATTCTCTGCATGTTGCTGATTTTCCTTAGAAGATGTTGAAGCGGAAGCTGGATGCGTGGAAGATAGCTTTGAAGATGTCCCAGCTGAACGAGTCTCAACAAAGTGCTTCACAGCTGCTTGCCCTGGAGTGGATTGCGAATGTGAAAAAACACCTGCTCGAGAAGTAGCTTCGTGTCCATCCCTCTTTTCCATTTCGGGAGCGTGTTCGTTTCCAACAAGAACTACATCCCCCTCTCGACTCAAAAGGGCGTCTCGAAATGCGGACAGGTAGCGAGCCTTATTCGCATCTTCTATTGAAGTAGCAGATGAAGCACTCTTCAGTGCTCCTGACGAATGGAGGGAGTACAGGTGCTGAATCGAACCCGTTGAGCGACTTCCCACGCCAGGAGGCTCCCCGTAGAAAAGAGGCAGATCGGGTGCTAGACGTACTTAGAGGTGCTAAGACAAGAGGACTGACTTTCGTTTCTTGTCCAACTCCATATTGTACTTTTTTCACCAAAAGGCAACTCTGTAGGTACATTGATTCTTCGCTGAAGACTTTTACTCCTCAGTTAAAGTACTACTATCTTCACTAGGTAAAATTTTGGCAAAATTCATATTCTTTGATCGAAATAAAGATAAACTCAACCTCCGATGTTTATGGTCATATCCTAATCCCGCCTCGGCCAAGCCCTCTACCTCGCCAGGAACGTCACCACCACACCTTTGCTCTATCACAGCACTTCTTCTGCCGTCTTTGATATCTCCGATAGAGTCGTCAAAATTTCCGCCATCAGAACTTTCTAGATCCACTGCAGGGACAAACAGTCGCTCTACCGCTGCGGCGCCGCGGCGCTCCGCATAGGCTGAAATCTTGCGCTGCACAACCGCTAAAAAGGCGTCGACGTCGACCGTTGCCGGCACCGGCTTTCTAGAGTGGAGAATTTGAAAATTGACATGCATTCGAAGATATACTGTGGAGCATCAACAAGGTTCTTTCAAGGTTATCTTTTGAAAATATCATAATCATCTTTAGCGATTCATCTGGTCGTACAAAGAAACGCACTGCGATTGCGAAGAATCAAAGTAAGTAAGTATAATCATCTCCTACCCCTGCGTGAGGTATCCCCTGTGTATCGAGGTCGCCGCTTCCTTGATGATCATCGTATCTGTCGGATTACGGAAGAGTCGCCGAGAGACGATCAGCGAGAGATCTGCTCTCGAGCCTTGCAATAGCGCTCCTACTGCTTTGAGTCTGTCGTACACAAGCATCGTTTTTCGCCATGATGAGTCGGCCGCTACGTGCTGCAAGGAACCTTTCACCGGTGACAGCGGTGCGCGGCTCGCGGCACTTGTTGAAGTCGCTAGTTGTACTACCATTTTTTTTTGAGTGGTTGCACTTGTAATATAGTATGTAGTAAGCGTTCTTCTGTTACATGACAGTACTGAGACAATTAGGAATATTTTAGGTCTTGAACAGATTGCTACAATCTAACTTCTACGGCTGCTCCGCTGTCTGCGCCTAGCACGGAGCCTACTCGTGCTTCGAAGTTTCGCTACAACCGTTGTACAACCTTTCATGTGAAATTTCGCTTCTCATCAGCGCTCCTATCTTTCTCAGTAGACACTTAATAGCTTTCGTTTTACGACTTCTTTCTACCTGGCAAGTACTTCACACAATGTAATCACTTTCATTCTTGCCCTTTTGCTAATTATCTCACCGAGTAGAAGATAGAGATAGACGACCTGGAGGGGCGGCGGCCGGTCCTCATGAAATATAAAAGCAATCTTTTATTCATCGCCGCCCGTGCCCAAGATCCCAGCCCTGCAAAAAAAACACAAACACGAAACACTCTGGCGGATGTTGAAGCAATTATCGTTAAGTCACCCTAACAGGTCAGTAGACGAATCGAAATTGCCTTCATTGTTCGAAACAACCAAAATTGGAGCTTTATTTCATTCTCATCACTAGTTGTACTTATAATTTTCAATTTCAATCTTCACATGATGCGTTCATTATCGTTTTCTGAAAAAAGATTATAATATACGTTTTTCATTAGATGTTAACAATGCGCGAATCTTCTCTACTCTCTCTACTTGTCTCTAGATTTGACCTTTGAGTTCGGTCCACCTCTTCATCTGGAGGAAGGTCTTGTCCGCGAAAGGACAATAGGGAAAACCCAATGAGCACGAGGACAGCTGCTACTAGTTGCGCGAGTGACACACTGATGCCACGCATCGCATCCGTCGCAATGGAAAGCGGCACTGTGCAGGACAACCCTACTGTTGCAACGGTGGGACTCGTATAAAGCACACCCCATGCCCAGAAATATTGCGCCAAAACATTGTCGCCGATACCATTGAGCAAGAGCAAACCGAGCAACTGGAAAAAACGCACGTAATCAGGTGCCTGTTGTGGGGGTGGTGGTCGTGGTGGTGCCGCTGTGGTGGAACTGGCAACGGCTGTAGGGGCAGAAGTCGGAGTAATGGACGAGGTATCGCCTGCTGCTGGTTGAAACAGTGCGCTGAAAGCCTCTGGGGTTGCAAGATAGGCTAAAGGAAAGCCGAAAAGAGCGACCAAAACACCCAAATAGCTGAAGAAAAGTAGCGGCTCACGGATCCATCGTTTGATTAGGAGACAGTACGATGCGTACAACCATGTGGACGCCACGCAGAGCCAGTCTCCAAACATTTCGCGTGGAATTGACATGGCACTTCGCACAATTTGCAGTCCTTCATCGGAAGGCAGCTGCCCAGGGCTTTCTCGTGTTTCCGGCTGATGTTCTTTGGCACTGCCCACTGTAAGAACTTCCCTGTCCAAGAAACGATCACTTCTAGTCGCGAAAGGCAACCCCAGTGTCAGAACGAGATTTCCTGCGACGCAAGCTAGCACCCCTAGGACCTTGGTCCATCGTGGTCGTTCCCGGAGGAACAGCAAGCTGAGTAGAAAGGTCGGCACGCAACTTGTGGTGGATATAACCGTCGAAGAAGTCACTGTGGTATAGTCGAGGCCCACTGCATACGAATACTGCGCACAAAACCAAATGGGTGCTATCACACACGCGCTTTGCAGGTGGTTTTTGTCGACGATAAAAAATCTCCGACGTCGAGGACTTGTTCTTGGGTTTCTTTCATTCTCTTCTTGGCCCTCGGCTGCAGCTGGTAATAACAACCCAGTAGACGTCGAGGCAGAAGTACTGGCATCCGCGTCTCCTGATGCCATCTCGACATCCTCAAGATGCAGATTCCCTACGCTTCTAGCACTATTGCTTGCACTGGTTAGCAGCTCTTCCCGCAGATCCGTAGCCAAGCCAGCGTGAATCTTGCTCACAGGAACAACATGTGCTGAACCACTCCGGTTTGTGGTGCAGTCTTGATTCTGATCGACGAATTCACGCTGCGCCAAGGTGGAAGTCGATTCAGACGTCGCCTGTCTTAGTCTACTCAAGTCTTCCTGTCGTCTATCTCTGCGGGAAACGACCCAGAGAGACCCAATCTGCAACGCGTAACAAGCGTTGCAGAAGACGGTGACGAATAATGGGTGATTGAACTCCATCTTATGGAAGATGAACTGTTTCAGAACGCTTGCTGCAGTCCAAATCACCGCGACGAGCAGAATGTAGAGTATGCCAGTGCGCCATCTACTGGCAGAGTCGGTCCCAGCAGTGGTGGGACCGGTCATCTCCTGGTCGTCGCTTCTACTTGTCTCGGAGTCGGCCATGATTTTCTTTTAGGAGGGAACGACTAAAAATTATCAACCAATTCTATATCGATACGATTCTACACTTTTAGTTACGTTTTCAAATCATGTTCGTTGGCCCTTTCAAGTTGATTGCTTCCACTCGCGTCAATGATGAGAAGAAACCTGCTAGAGGACGTTGTTGGGTGGAATCTAAAACCGCCACCGATGACTCAGAAACAACTTTTGGGCCGCACAGACTGAAATTGGACACAAAAAGCGGCACGCTGCGATTAGGCCCTTTTTTGGGACCTTTTCCAGAGGAAGCGGAGTATCCGGGTCGTGCTCTTGCTGTGTTAGTTTCTGTGTAGTAAAAAATTTGCGCGATTTTTGGAAGTTTCTTGCTGGTATTGTTGTAGTAGTGATTTGAAAAGTAAGCATGTTCCAAAGGCTGCTGAAGCGGCAGTGAATAAAAGGAGTCAACACGACGACGACGTGCGTCCTCTGCGAAATTTGGTAAGTAACTGTAACACTTGCGAAGAAATCAAATTATGCTTCGAAAAATCCACTAGGTATGCGTTGATCATTAACACCAAACTCGCAAAGCGAAACCAAGAGCGATAAACTGGTAAGCTTGCAAAATGAAAATTTGTCAACTGTCTCTATCCAAGGAATCCAATTCCAACCTCTATCAAGGAATCCACCCTCTATCAGCATCCCGACCTTCGGACTTGCGGTCACGTTGGAAACGACGCATCGCTGCCACATGGTTCCGAAAGGATCCGGGATTCAACGGCACTCGAAAGTGTGCCGAAGTAACTTGATCGAAAACGCGCTCTTTGTGGGCTGTGAGAGCAGTGGGAGAGGACAATACAAGTAAGTAGGATCATGACAATATATTTGTTACTTTTATTTGTAGGAAGGACAAGTTAAGTAGAAGTTAGACTGACGTAATTCCACGAAGATTCCGACCACATCAAGAGAAGGTACTTGTGATCCTTTGTGTTGGATAGATGTGTTCGTTGAGGTTGACGAGGTGGCGAGGGTGCCACGTACCCGCGGGGGCGGGCGGATGAAAGGCATGCAGTGGAAGACCGTCTAAAACCGCAGGTGCTACTTCGGGAGCGCGGGACCGCGACCTAGAAGTTGTAGGGATCCGCAGAGATAACGTTGCTACACTTGTAGGTTCTGCTACTTGGATCATATCCTATCATTTGTAGGCAAAATGGGTTTTACGACGTAGGTAGATTTAGATGCCATCAACCTAAACGGATTAATAATAAGAGGACAATTTCAATCAGCTCTCTTCTTTACTCGGAAACTAACACCGTAGTACAGCTGCTCAGCTAGATTCTTATACGCATATAAGTACCTCTTCGACGTCGATCGGCTTGCGGGTTCGCTGCTGCGGTTACGAAGCGAAGATCGACGAGGCGGCATGAAAGAGAGGGACAGGGTAGATCTGGAAAGAGCACGAGTGCGTCCCGAGGTTGGCGTCTTGTTCTGCAGAGACGCTGATGGTGTCGCTCCTCTGAATTCCTTATCCCACCACGGACTTGTTCCTGAGTTTTCGATGTCACGCTCGTCGCTCTGTCCAAGTCCGTGTTCCTTATACGCACTGGGCAATCTTGCCGTTGCTGGTGTCGCTTGTGCTGAAGCGTTGTTTCGACTGTGTGTTGAATAGGGCGTTATCGCTCTACTAGCAGCAGCACAAAGTGCAGTTTCACAAACAGAAGGATCTTGTTCCGGATACGTCGAGTGCTGTCCTTGGAAGAGACTGCCAGGCGTGGGCAGAGCAGGCGTCGCAGGCGTGCGTAGTTGCACGTTGTTGTGCTGTGAAACTACTTCGGATGCTGTCTGGGAAAGAAAGCGTGATATTTCTTCCGTAGCTGGACGACGAGGATCACCACGCACACTCGTAGTAAAAATATCGTCTGGGTCTGTACTAGCTCGCAAATTCGTACTACTTCTATCCAAGAGGTCTCTTCTACTTCCGTTTAGTGTAGACGCAGAGGCTCCTCGTCCACCTGGTGTTCTTCTCGAACTCGAACTACTTGCGAAAAAACCCGGTTCTGCAAAGTAATCGCTTCGCCGATATATGATGCGACCTGGATCTCTTTGCGCTAGAATATCTTCGTCATCTCCGGAATTTTCTTTTTCTCTTTGGCTATGTTCGTCACGACGCAGAAGCGACAGAGTCGCTGGATAGTGCAGCCCAGACGTGCTACCAGGCGTCCACGCTGGTAACTGCGGAGTACGCGTCAGGCCTGAGCTATGCGATGATTGAAATTTAGTAGGAATGACATGTCACAACTAATCCGAATCATCACATCGAGTATGACATTAATAGACTTGCAATGTGAATGTCACAAGCGACAGGAAGAGAAACTAAATGCAAAAAAAAATAGGTACTTTTTTGCTCTGCAAGATTTTCTTTTGCTCGTCCAAGAAACGGTGACTTTCGCCGATGTCGCGAGCTAATCCGATCACCCACAGGAGTTGCAGAACTCGTTACAGACTTCGTAAGCGGGAACAAATCTCCTGGCGAATAAGCTCTCTCTGATGCAGATCCGCCTACTACCTGTAGCTCTTGTGCCATCGTTTTACTCGTCCCACCTCCAGATGCCGAAGAAGGGTCTTTAGTGTTGTAGTATGCCGTGGTCGCATACGAGGAACACCGGGTGGACGATGCCCCATGCTCGAGACTAGCACTCGTGGAGGCGCTAATCTTACTCACTGTTGCTCCGGGTTTTTGCCCCTCTGCAGGATTTCTTGCAACTATATTTTTCGTATGATCGTCATGCAGAAAGCTATAGGAGTACAATGGCTGATTAACTAAAATTTGTTCGAAGTTTTTGCTATGATGGCTCGTGCCCGCGCGCTGACTGGACAGGTACGCGGAGGTAGAAGAAGACGCTGGTGTAGGTTCCTGCCTTCTTTTTTCCAATTCCTTTTGAAGTTCTGTGAGGCGCTGCAGCTTCTCTTGGAAATCGTTTCTCGAGATAGTATTAGACGACTCAGCCGCTCCAAGGTGATCCATGTCGTTGCCTGACGGTGCCGGTGGTCGCATCGATAGCACAGAGGAGGAAGAGCTGTTGTATCTTGTTCTATTTAGACCCTACCTATCTTCATCTTGAAAAACATCTTTGACGTGCTTTCCCCTTAGAAATCGGGTCAACAAGGATGCGTCTTAAGATGAATCACGGTAAGCCTTAATCTATAGGGCAAATGTGATGGGTGCCTAAACTTCTCGGGGCTAAAGCTGGAGCCTCTGCTTCCGGGTGGCGGTGCTCCACTACCACTAGTATTATTTCCTCTACTCACGAGAGCACTAGAACAACTTGTAGCACTAGAAAACGCGTGCATAGAAGCAGAAGCAGTACTAGACGCTGGCCGAGTCGTGTTTGTTTTTGTTCTAGAAGTATACATTTTCTTAGTAATGTAGTTGTCCTGTTGAGTCTTCAGCGCATTTGTTGTGCTGCCTCCATCGGATCTATCCCAGAGAAAGTTATCGTCACTGAGCGCCGCTGCTCGACTTGAGACGCTGGTCTTCGAACCGGAGAGAGGCGCATGGCTGTCTGACAGGTTCATACCCAGTTCCTTGACATCTGGATCCAATACCGCCAGAAAACGCTGCTCCACCTCGTCTACGGTAGCCAGCGAGAGCGCATTTTTCTCTCCGGAGGTGGACACCAACATTGTAATCTTCGCCGAAATCGAGGCCGTGTGGACTCTCTACCTTAGGAGATGTCTATCGTCGTTTCGTTCGGCTGCGTCATCACGGTTCTGACGGACCGCGAACTCGTATGACAGACCCACACTTCGAAGCACCAAGTGTGCGCACTCGAATCCGCTGTGGTCGCACTGCTTAGTTTCGAGTTTGGCGCGTGCAATTTCGATTGCGCGAAAAAGTCCTGCCAAGAATCCCCCTCGGGGTCACGCTGACAGGTATCGCACAGAGCCTCTTTGCCTGAAGCTGGCAGTGCTTTATCACGTCTCGGCAGCGTCGCTATCCCGATTTCGCGGTACTACTTTGAGGCCATGTGTTGATGGTGACAAACCACTATTGATTCACATTATGATCCTACGAATTTCTACCAGTTCGGAATCGTTTTTCATTCATCTTGAGAAGTTACTAGTATAACTAATCCTCATTCTTGGTAAAATCAATTTGACTTTGTATTTTGTTGTAGGAGAAGACGATACAAACTACTCAGGGACTCCACGGTATTACAACTATAGTTCCGAAGGAACTGTAAAAGGAGTTTGAGGACATCTGTTTCTCCATTCGATTTACGACCTTTTCGACAAGGATCGACAGCTTCCATGTAAAAGGGAAACCAGATCACTCGCTGTCGGTCGACAAAATAAGTCCTAGTCCGTATAGCTTGTTACTATTTTCAGAGAGGGAAAGGATCTTCATTTTATGGTATAATATATTCGAACTAGGCAAAGGTATACACAACTCTATATTGGTTCTTGGTATATTTCTTCAAATTTCATAACGACCCTTTTGCTAGGTTTTTTTTCTGCTTTGAGTTTCTTTTTCTGGAGGATTTCTCTACATTTTTTGGAAAAGTAAATGAAGGATGGATCAACCATCATCCCTTTTTTGAATTGTCCTCATGTAGGTAAAAGCTGCCACCAATACGCGATCCTTTCTCTCACTCTCTACTCTTTTCAGCTCCAGGTGGATGCACAGGGTGTCGCTCCGATCAGGAGCAGGTTGCAATGTGCAACGATATGGCGAAAGAGACTCAAGGCTCATGTAAGTAGTACTTGACAGCGTAGCCTGTAGGTGTGTTGCGTCCACTTGCCTTCTCGTCTGCGGGAAACGACATTTTCATCGAGTTCGAGACCCTTAACACTTGCTTTGATAGGAAAAATACATCGAAATTCCGATAACCAGAATGCTATACCCATGCTAGTTCTTCTAACCGCATGCTATCCCGCATTTATCCTTGTTTCCTAAATTTCAGGAGCTGCCTGTCTGTCATCCATCAACACGGTAACAAACTACATCAGACTAAAGATTAAAAAAAAAACAAACTATTCACAAGTATAGACTTGGTGGTGCAACAAAAGAAATGCAAAAGAAATCATAAAAAACCAAGGCACATATATTAGTGGACTTTCGTGAGTACTTGCAAATAAGTGACTCAGTAAAAAAACTATGCATGATAATTGACATGCAGCTACGATAAAGATCACTGTACTATTAAAGACTTGATAAACTACTTCTTGTACTTTTTACTTAAGAACAACAAAATATGGCAACGCGGAAAAACTTATGATCTGACAGCCTATAGGCGATGCTGGTAAAAGAACTCATCGCTGACATCAAGCACGTCCGTAGTCTCAATCTGCATGCGACGTTGCTTTACAAGTCTGAAGGAATGAATGTAGCCACTCCAGGGGTAAAAAGACCACTACACTACTACGTCCGTCTTCTAGTACCTATAAAATATGACAACTAAAAAGGATTGATATAACAGCTAAAAAGGATATAACAACTAAAAAGGATATTTAACAACTAAAATATAGCACAACTTTATCACAACTAAAAAGGATATAAAATCGTGCTGGTAGTCAAAGAGAAAGAAAGAAGAACAATGATTGCTCGACTAAAGGGTCGATGCGATAGGCAATCTCTCTTCATCGGATTACATGTACGTCCTCGTCGCTACTCATACGCGTACCTTCTGCTTGTTTGCAACTCATTAGAACCGCAACCGCGCTCGCGTCCCTCAACAGCGCATAAGGATGCAGCTGTACCAATACTCTTAGTTGTATCGTTTAAGTTTATCTAACACCTATTTCCGCCTACTATAACGACTGGCCTTCTTCTATTATCTTCACCTCCCGCGACCGCACGTCCAAGAGAGGAGTTCGAATTACCGCTTTCCGATGTAATTACTTCTGCGCTAGAAGAGGCTTCTCCTGTAGTCGGCGTTTCGTCACGAAAAGAACCTCCAGTGGAAGAATCTTCACACGTCCCACTCATCTCGACGAGTTCCCACTCATCTGCCGACAATTGATCTTTTAGCATTTTTTTCGCCTGCTGAGAGCCGAAATTGCTGCTGTTGAGCAGCTCAGCGTGGTGGTATTCCTCTTGTTCTTCGACAGGTGAAGAGTACGCATTGGCTTTCAGACTAGAACTAGCTGAAGCTCCTTGGAAAGATGACCACGTCTCTTTGACCTGAGATGAAGGTTCAAGGTTCAATCATCTTCTGCAAAAATAAAACCTCCTAGCGTTTCTTCTTCATCAGGTTGTAGAGGTGAAGGACCTTCTGCCAGAATCTGAAAAGGACCTTCACCTAGTTTTGTTTCATCATGTACATGTTCCTGAGAAGAGCCTTCATGTTGTAGAGGTGCGGGCTCCGATGCAGTCCCACGCTTATCCTCTTTTTTGTCCGCATGGTGATCCAAAGGCTGACGCTCGAGAGCTAAGGAAGGCATGCGTTCCACGAACCCTTGTTGAGCCTCAGCTCGATCTCCCGCTCCAATCGAGGTATTACAGGAATTTGGTGTCTTCGTGATGGATCAGCGTGGTACTCCTGACCTCTCACATCGCATTTCTGAGAAGAGCGTTTCCCTGTTCTGGTCGACGTTTTTTTAGACGACGAAGAGTACCCTTGCATTTTCAAGTTTCGTACGACAGCATCTCTACTCGGTGGTTCGTATGTAACTCTAAGGTGAGAATACGCAGGACGAGGAGTGTGGGCAGGAGCCGAACACCCTGCAGGCACATGATCAGCGCCAAGAGAATCAAACTCGTTAGAGGAATTCCGAGCTGCCGACGCAACGGACACTCGAATTGCAAGACGGTTCTTCGGTCCTGCATCGGACGGTTTTTGATTAGAAGTACCGGGAAGTTGAAGCGCTTCCTGACGCAAAGCTTGCGGAGAAGTTATAGCATGTTGACTTTGACGCGGTGCTGCTTTTTGTTGAGTGATATGAACTGCACTTCTAGAATTTTCAGGCACACTCTCCACAGGTCGTTCGACATCACGATGTGAAAGTCTAGGGTGCAAGAATCCTTGCGATGGGAGTGGAACAGCGAGTGGAGCCTCAGCAGGGGCGCGTGAGGGTGCAGGAGCATCAGGCACGTGGCGCCGAACGTCCCGAAGCAAAGTAGGAGGATCGTCTGGAAAAAATTTCTGGTGTGGTGGCAAGGCGCGTGGGGGAGCACGGTTGGACCCCACGACACGCTGTGGTCCCGCAGTCGGAGACGACGGTTCTGAATCTGAAGACGAAGCCTCACTGTTTGGAGGACCGTGGAGCCCAATAGACCACTTAGAGGAATCCCCAGCTGCCGACGCAAAAGCGGGTCCGCAGTCATCTTGTTGTCCAAGAAGGAACAACAAAGCGGATCCGAGTATTATTTAGTACCATTTTTATGATTCTTTTCAATGATAGACTCACTTGAAGATGTGTAGTGATTAGACCTTTTTCTATTAGAGTCTACAAGTTGTGAGTTGAAGATGTCTACTTCTTTCAGTTAATATTTTCAAGAGCCTCTTCCTTCTTTTACAATTGCTGTGTTGTTGGTTATTTTCCTTCGAGAGTGAGGCAAAGATTTTTAAGATTTTTGTTATGGTATTGTCATGATGAGTCTATGTATAGATACCTCTAGAACTTCTCTTTCTTCTAGGCTTATTATTGCTGTTCAGACCGTAGCCACCCTGTAATCCACTAGAGCGATGGGTCTTGGTCTGAAATATCCCCGCGTTCAATGATGAAGGTCCTTGTAGGCCAGTTGACATCGTGCAAACAGTGGTCAACTACTACAAAAGGGCGGCGCTGTAGACCGCTGGCGTCTAGATCGTCTGCCTGTACAAAGCGTGAGAGAAGAGCCGGGAAATACGAGAGCAGAAGATTTAGTTCCTACTTTCTAGAATGGTCTTGGTCACATTGTGCTATTTAAGTATAATAAGTAATTCGTAGACTTAGATACGGCATATAATCAAGATCCTTATAATGAAGGCTTAAATCATCGACTTTTTCATAGGAATTTCAATTCCTCCTGAACCCTCCTTGCACATCTGAAAAGATCTATGTCCCATTTTCTACAGAGAACCGTCGAGTCGACCTCGGAAGCATCGCAAAACATCAGCCCCTGTTTGGCCTCCTGTCATACATCAGAATCAGATTCATAATTTGGGGAAGATAGGTAACTAAGTAGCCTGGCAAAAACATGTTGTATATCTACATGCATATCGCATTTGCATTGAAGTTATAATGTTGATGGATGTATTCTCTTTCGTAACAAGACAAATCAGCAAGCAGGTCGTTGTAGTGGTCTGTCTTTCATACATTTGCGATGTAGAGGGGTTTCCTTCTCTTTCATAAAATTGAAAATTCAAGAGTACTAAGCATATTCATTCACCGGCACCAGACCGCGAATCTGAAGATGCATGGAGACTCTGGTAGTGCTGAAGCAGATAAGTTCTTCTATAGTCGCTGTTCATCTTTGCCCTCTCCTTTTTTTGATCGTGAGGACACACTTCTTGCAGTTGAGGCACGCGAGCGCGAGCGGGGAGCCTTCTTTTTCTTCCCTTGCACCGGTCCACTGCTCAGCACGGCTCCCCTTGGAGCAGCCGCCTTCACCACGACTTCCAGATGCATCGGTGGGTCGTCCTGCTCTAGACATGCGTAACTATTCCGAATCTTAGAGCTCACCCTTATCCATCTTGAGATTCATTTTTCAGTCGCCCTTTTGTTTCAGTTGTTGTTGATTCTTCGGTTTACTAGGGTAAAATTTCGTCCAAAGATAACAGAGGATGATTTGCGCCTCGCTACGATGCTTCACGAGATGGATTAGGGGAAGCCTTAAGAATAGCCTTCGTCACTGACAAAGCGGATGGTTCTGCTCTCATCGTGCTTGGATCATCGTGCTTGATGGAGGTTGGGACACTGCCGTGAGGGTGATCTCCTGGACCATTCGAAGATGCCGCTGCCATCAAAGGTGGAAGTCTATTCTGGTGGCCTTTGGAAACGGTCGACGTACTAGAAGAGGAACTACCTCCATCGAAGTCGCTACCTCGTCTGCTTCCCGGAAGCGCTCGAGACGACGCGTCGCTGCCGCTTCTTGAACGCGATGCTAGTGCGACTTTCAACGTTACTAGTGTTTCCTCGTTGTTTTTTATCGGTCCCACGGGTAAGGCGTTGAAAATGGTGCTCCCACCAGTTGCTTGTCCACTACTACAAGTGCCCGATAAAAGCACGCCATTCGGTCCGATACCTCCTGGTGGGACAACTCCTGGTTGACTTTGGTCCGCGGAAGAGTGCTGCGCAGTTGTAGCTTGCTCAATCTGATGAAGTTGTTCCAAGCCTCGTTCACGTCGTGCTTTCTCGGCAAAGCTCTTTCGACGAGCGCGCGACGGTGCTCGCCGCCGGTGCTCTACGACTACAGAAGACGAGAACATCGACGTGCCATCGCCAGTCTCTGCGGGGTCTTCCCCGTCGCCGTCGTCCTGACTTGCGTTGCCAGAACGGTTTCGGCCTCGCGTCGGTGAAGTAGGCGCACCAGAGCCGCCACCTGACTTGTTGATACTGTTGCCGCTGCCGGGACCTCCAGGAGTTTTAGTAGCTGGATTTCCTCCAGCCTCAACAGGAGTATCGCCAATCCTTAGATGAACAGCAACAAGAGTACAACAAAGTCAAAGGGGACCACTATCGTTAAGAACTGCGAGTATGATCTGGAGTTTTCACAAGACTGTGTATTTTCGGACCTGACCATAAAAACAGGCGACGGACACTTTGAGGCAGTACACCGGTGATCTCGTCGTGGCTTTTTTTGACGTTGAAAAGTCCTGCTCTCGAATTGCACAGCTTGCGGAGACGCTGCCAAGCAATCGAGCCTGCGCTACCACCTCCCATCGCATTTGGTGGTAGCAACTCGCGAAGCATTTTCCCAGTTTCTGCCACCTGAACTGGTCCCATATCGATCAAAGAGGAAAATATCAATTCGTCATCGTAGGACGAAGACGGGTTGGCGCTAGAGGAGCCTGAAGAAGATGAAGAGCCACTAGAACCGCCTCCCGAATTTCCACCACCGCCAGCCTTAGTTCTCGCGTTCCTCAGGGTCGAGGCAGAGGCTGCGATGCAAATCTGACGTAAGATTGATTCATTGTTGTAGCAACATTGCTGGCTGCATGGCGCTTCGCGTTCGAGCAAGCTGCTCAGTGTCATCTTGCCCATGGCTCTTGGAGCAAGCTCAGCAGTATCGACTACATTTGGAACAACGACTGGTGCTGCAAATGGAGTTGCAGACGAAGAAGACGCCGCCGACGTCGAAGTAGACGTAGTGGAGGCTGCCACTCCGACGCTGGTGCCAGGAGGGGCTGTTGTAGTACTGGAAGAAGAAGTTGCGACTACACCGACACCCGCAGAAGCAGAAGCACCACCTCCAGTTTGATCAACAGGGGTAGTACTACTACTTCTTGCAGAAGACGAGTTGTCAGCATTTCTGAGATCAATTTCATCCCGTTGGTCCTTCCTAGATCTCATACCAGTTCCGGCAGCCTTGCGCTCTTCTCCAGAGGACCCATTTTGCGCAACCACGACCACCTCTTCCTCTGAAGTGGTACTAGTTTCGACGCCGCGATCCGAGTCACTTGGCGCCGTGGTGCTTCTATCATCGGTCGCAGGCGCAGCTTTCTGCGATGGGGCAACGCCACTAGACGCCGTTCCTGATGAAGACGAAGCACTGGAGCCTGCACGGGAACGATTTCCGAAAAACAGGTTTGAGTAGTGCCCTGGTGGTCGATACAACGGATTTCCTATCGGCTCTGCTGTCTCTAACTGGTCCGCTTTCGCATTTGAAGAGTCCGAAGTCTTTGCGCCGTTCTTGCGACTTTCACTGCTTCCGCGTTTGCCCTTTTTCTTAGTCGAGGCGTTCTTATTGTTAGAGCTACCGCCCTCGCATCCCTGAGAGCCTCCCTGGCCCCTTTTTCCCCTTGAAAAAAGGGCCAAGGATGACGCTGAGGATGGTCCAACAGCGGCCTTAATATTGTCTGCTTTCGATGTTGTATTCGAAGTAGATGAGTTGTTTCCTCCAGAGGACTGCTCGCCGTTACTTTGTTGATCTGCAGGCCACATGACTTGCTTCACAGCAGCTGTCGGATGTCCATTCACAAGATGCATAAGTTCGCGTCGCATACCTTGACACCGATCAGAGAAATAACCGGAGAGACAGCGCTGACGCAGACTCAAAACACGCGAGCGACAATTGTGGCCGTACATGTCTAAAATTGAAATGGCAAGCGACTCCCCAACTTGCACCCAAGCGTTTACGTCGTAAAAAAATGTTACCTAAAGTAATTTTCATGGCTTTTCTCTTCTCGAACATGAACGTCATGGAGAGATTCAGTATAGGCGGGATAATGCTTAAACTTAACCTAGTAAACCTTGTTTTTATACGACTCTTGCTTCTACGAAGAATCTCTGGTGTCGTAGTTGTAAAGGATCCTAAAAACTCCAACATCCACCTCTTATACCAAGTTACTAGAAGTAGCACCGGCCCAAATCCGTTCTCAGGCTTTCCATTGTTCCATCGCTTCACGCTGCTTGCGGGGTTCACACTATTGTAGTTGCATTCTAGAGTGTAGCTATGTACGAGATTAAATTCGTTGTGCATGGCAACTCTGCCGGTTCCATCTTTCCCTAGAATCGGTGGCGGAAGCCCACGACCCACAGTGCCTCTGCTCTGGGAGGGATCTGCTTCGCCGTCAGGGCCGTCGCTCATGGCGCCATCGTCGCTGGCAGGAGCTTTTCTTTCCGTTGTCTGCTCTCCTACTTGATGGAGTTGTACTCCGGAAGAAGTGCCCGTTTTTCCACAAGGTGGAGGTGTTACAACGGGTCTGCCAGGTACCACGCTGCCACGTGGCGTCGTTGTCCGTGAAGAGGCGCCGCCTGCTAAGAACGGTCCGGCAAGTGGCGCAGCCGCGGCAGCTCCTCCGCCTTGGTTTTTGATCTTGAAGTCACATCCTTCCATGTCGAAGTAAGGCGAATTCAACGCCACCAAGTGCGCATACGTCAGGTTCCAGGTCTGTTCCTTGGTCAAATCTTGTCCGAGAGACAGTGACTTCCCCGATACGTTGTTGCCGAACAGGAAAATACCACGACGTGTGGCGTGCGCGTGGCAATCGAGATAGTAGACTAGGTTGCCTCTAACCTCCTTCGTCAGGAATTGCATTACGTGATAGACCGCTTCGTGCTCTGCCTCCTCCGGTCTCGCGTAGAAGCGGTTCAAATTCACACCTCGACTATTAGACCTGCTCAGTGGTACCCAAAATCATCATCTTGATCTTCTTCTCTAAGGACGAGTGCATCTACTTTCACTTTGTAGTCATCTTGATCTTCCCCAAGGAGTTGTGCGTTAACTTTGTAGAGTTTCATCAGGATTTGCCTTTTGTTCCAGAAGTAAGAAACAAAAGGCAAATCCTGATTAAGCGACTTTGTCGAGCCTTGTTGTAAGATGCCTTGTTGTAACGTGGATTTATTAGGGTTGTAAGTAGCCTTAAGACTATTCATCCGGTAGTGACCTCGAGCCACGCCGTCTGGGTTTAGGATGGGCACGCAGTAGAAAACGAAGATGCGCCGCAACCTAGCCGCCCGCTCGTCATCGGACAAGAGGAAAGCTATCATGCCCAGCCACGAAAACTGTCCTGGGGTCTCGCCTGGGTGCACGCGGGCACTGATAAACGCCGCTGGCCGACTCCGCAGTGCTTGCTTCACAGCGGCATCATTCGCAGGATCGTGCGGGTCGAATTCCACCTGCTTCTCTTCTACTTAACGCTAGACACTCTCTCACTATGTTGTATCTGTGGCTGAGTGACATAGTCCAAACCAGATAGAAGTGAGTCTGAGTGTCTTCTTCTAGCCTTAATCTACGCTTGAATTCATCCTCGCTTTGCTTTTCGAACGGGCAGTACTACTGGAACTACTCGAAGATGAAGATGACGGGTCCGGAGCAGTGCGCAGAAACAGGCGGTCGTCCGTAATCGTCATTAGATGCACAGGTCTGCCTTGCAGAGAGTCGCACAGCTTTTCTATCCTCAGAAAGACGTTGCTGCCTTTCGATGGCATCGGCAGGCCTCGGTGATGCTGTTTCGACGGAAAGTAGAACAAGTGCTCGCCATCCTCCGTCTCGCGAATACTCTCCTCATCGTTGAGTCCCGACCTCGACAGGTACCTCGACTCCCGGCGATCGCTCCTGTCCGAAGATGTCGCTTCTCTCTCGCGAGAAGATGAAGAAGACGATGAAGATCCACCACTCTTTATTTCATTCTGGTTAGATGAACTTGAATCTCCTTTCTCTGCATTTGAAGATGCAGGCTCCTCCGCAGCATGATCCGTCGAGTTCTCTGCTCTTCTTTGCTCCCCAGGTGTAGCAGATGATGATGTTCCTCGTCCTGAGCCTGTAGTTCCGTCTGCTTCTTGTGCTTCCTCTCCTCCTGTTGAGCCGGTTGCAACGTAGAAGGATCCTCCTGGATCATTCGTACTACTGCCCCCGTGTCCACCGTTGTTCGAAGTCGACGATGTTGATGACGAAGTAGTTGTACCTGGAGGATCTCCATTTGGTTCTATTACTGCTTCTTTTGATGATGTTCGACTGCTGACGAGCTTTCTCGGTACCCAATTCATCGGATTGGAGTTCGCCCCTAGGGAGCCGGATCGCGCCTGGCCATATTTTGAGGAGGAGCAGACAACATCTAAAGATCCTGACGAAGCGGAGTACTGTGAAGAGTCGTCATCGGTCTCGCTGAACGACGAACTAGCGGAAGCATCACCGTGATTCGATGAGTTGCCTCCCATTGCACTCCTAGCACTACTAGCCGCTTCAATCGCGGATGCTGTTGTCGAGTCATCGAGTAGTCCCTTGTCATCTTCTGGCGCAAAGAGAAAAGGGAGCTGCGGATTGAGATTGACCTCGTGTCGGTCCTTGCCTCCAGAGCGACTTCTGTCTCGTCTTTTGCGCGCGTCGGCCACTGCTTCTCGCGCTGCAGCCCGATACCGCCGCATTCATTAGAGGAAAGATAAGTACCACCAGACGAATTCCACAATAGCGACCCCGGCGGGATTCGAACCCGCGACCACCCGAGTTGTAAGTTGATTGTAGAGCCACGTCCGTGAATCACTTCAGGTAGTTGGTTCATTGCATCACGGACGCAGCCCTACGACTTTCGACCACCGCGATGGCTCCCCCGGGGGCGTGCATGTGTGCACGGGTGCTCTGCCAACTGAGCTACAGAGTCGCTGATTCTTTCCTCTAGCTCAAAAAGAAGTCTAGCAGAATAGTGGCGGAAAATATTATTTACGGGCGCAGAATGGGACCCAGTACAGCCGCAAAACCTCGCAAATACGTCCACGAAGGCAAAAGCCCCAGGCCCCCCACAAGTTATAGACTCGCGCTGTGAAGCTGTCCAATGTATTAGATTGCCTTACTTAACGAAACTCAGGTGCGCTATCCTCATCAACGCCAATACATAGAACCAGATCATAACGATCATATGCCAGGAACTGCCTTTCGAGCCGGGAGAGGAAGATGCACATGTCCTGCGTCGAATAGGGCACACAAAAGGCGAAGTAGACCGTTGTGCCGTCTAGCGGAATCGGTGCCCGGAAACGCAAAGAGAGTCCAGTGCCACCCTCAGCCGGGTCCTCCCACAGAGGGATCACGCTCTCCTGAGCCGTCACTTGCTGTTGCTCAGTCGTTCGTAGGAGTGAATCCATTGCACAACCCAAGCCGATGCTCTGCGCCGTGGCACTGTAGCGAAGGGCAGGAGATACAGGCATGATTATAACTATTAAGTGTAAGTGGAAGTTGAGTATCCTCTATTGGCAGAGGCAGACCTTCAATTTAAGCGCGTGGTACTACGACAAAGTGATAGTGATCATGAGCGCCAAAGGCGATATGAATTCAGAAAAACAACGATTGTTGAGGCTGTTTTGCTCATTATAATCAAAAGAATGCACTAATTGAGGCAACTTGGAGAACAGTAACGCAAAACAAAGTGCATAGTGACAAAGAATACCTTGTCAAGTAATCGACTATTTTTTGTGCTATGAGGAGAAATTGTGACTTAAAAAATTTTCCTTAAAAAACTTCAGGTATTGCATCATGAGCATGATCAGATGAAATCAATTGCGCATCGACAACCTAAAACATGATCAGTGGGTTGATGAAGTAACATAATAAAATCTACTAGAAGGACCACCATGATCTACCTTCGTGCACTCCCTCTTCCCTTTTTCGGATCTCGGCCGAGCTTGTGATCGATTCCCTTGTTCGGCGTGTCGCTCACCTGTGCTGTCTTCGACGTCGATTCTGTTCCCGCTGTTCCCGCCTCCGTAGCAGCGCGAGCCGCCGCCGCACCTTGGGGGTCCGTTGTCGAGGCCAAGCGAGACATGTCCGGAACGCGATGCCATGGCCCCTCGGGCACGCGCATCCAGATACCATAGTTTTCTCGATACAACCTTCCCTGATTCTGCATTCCCCGTATCACCAGGTGAATCGGATGCACACCTGAGAAAGAAAAGGATATCGAGGAAGAGTGCAGGTAGTTGTGCCTCTACCTTCGTCATAAGCAACTACTGTAGAAGCAAGTAGAAGAATAGTCCATGTTACATGATACGTCTTTCCTACACAAGGGTCGTGGTCGTCTATGATGGCAGATTAATCATATTTCCACGAATTCTAGTAGCTACAACCTGCATTTTAGTAGTACTTATACCTGCAGCATTCAATCCTTCTTTTTGCGCTGCTTGTACTCGGAAATGAAACCACGTGCGACACGTTGACTGGTTCGCTGTGTTGGCGCAATCAGGTGACACCCAAACATGATACTCCCATGGGTCATCGCAGTACTCGCAGTTATCTTCCGCCTCGTTCCCTGGACCCGGGCCACTGCTGGATGGGTCTCCGCAGGAGGTTGCATTGTTCTCGATGGTGGATGTTGTCTCTTTCCATACCCAGAGAGAATTAGAGTCAGTGGGTCACGAATTAGAGTCAGAGGGAATTAGAGTCAATAAAAATTTCATCTTATCGATATCGCCATGAGCAGCTCATGGTTGACCACTTGGACATTGCAGCGACAAAATCGAGAGACCGAGAGATAAATATAGTTTGATACGGTTTCAGTATTCTCAGCGAAACTCTGTTCTTTTTTGGAGAACATGATCACGACCATTCGTCTTCTTTAAATATAAGAAGCTACTTACATTCTGACTTTTCATGCTCCATAAGACTCTTGTCAGCACCCGCAATTGGTTGCTTGCGGTGTCTGACAAAGCGACCTCCATTGCCGGAATCGAAATTCGAAGAAAAAAAGTAATGCCCGACAAGTACGGGTGAGACCTGGGCATCCCATGGCTGACCCGAGTGAACGTTCGTCTCCAACGTCGTGTTACAAAAACACACCATGGTAGTCGGAGGAGGCCTTGTTCACGTTGGATGGTTGATAGGGATCACCCTTCTCAATAGGAGTGGACAGAAAGAGAAACGTAGTTTACTTTGAAAACGTAGTAGAAGAAGTACAAGGAAAGTTGCACTGGTAGCTGGAGGATCCAGCGATTAGTCTTGTACGGATTTCGATACTAAAAAATAAGAACAGAAGGAGGGTGGGGGTGGCAGCAACGGGGAGCTGGGTGGAAGGAAATAGGGTTACAAATCTTACTTCGTCACATGAATGTGCCAAAAATAGACATCCCGTCGCGCCGTCAGTACAGCACGTAAACAGCTAAAAGAGGTTTGCGGATTTGGTGGGAAGGAAATGACAACGTTAACTAGACAGGGGGTATAAGACGAAAAATACTAAGTAGAAGTAAACTTGAAGGTATCAATTTTTACGTTATTTGTCGCCGATGTGCTTGTGCATTTCTTGAGGGACGAAAACCGAGAGCACGAAAGAGCTGAGGACCTGACTAAGTACATCGATGACTAGTACACCTACTAGATCGAGTGTCAGCTATTGCATCAAATCAGAACGATTTTGATCACAGACAGTAGCTCGTCTAACGTGCGGTTAACACTGAGCGATACACACGATCGACCGAGGAGCGCTCCCGATCAGCTTTAACCCGAGTTTTCCTTGATTTAATTTGTATGAGACGTTTACGACAGATGAAATACGGTGGATGTCTTAGTAGAATTGTGTTGTAGAAGTACGACCAGCACTACGCTTTGGTCGCGCTACATCCCTTCTTGGCGGTCTTCTTTTGACACTCTTTTCGACAATCCCTCTCCGTTTACCGATTCCACGCGAGCCCTAGACTCAATCTGGACCAAATCCTAGGCCGAGCTTGGGTGGCGAACAAAACATAGAGTATCTAGTCGTTTCAGGATCCTGTGAGGCTCTACAACATATTGTTAGAAAGTTTCATTTTCCATTGCACTAGCGCAGTTGTGCAACATCTCCATCTCCAACCGACAGCTATCGGAATAAAAACAACTTCAAAGAAATGATTCATCAAAGTTTTTTCACGTCAGTCGTGTTAGAGGGCCAACATCCACGATCACAGTCAGTCGATCATATCAATATATATTTTGCTCCAAGAGAGGACCCAACGAAATTGTCCATGGCATGATTCAGATTCCACTTGTGTTCTTGTCTTATTTTCGCGGTGGAAGCTGAATATCAGCACCGCTGACTTCTGGCGCGGGCACGGTCACCGTAGGGATGTTCAGATCCGCGGGGACAGCTCCATTAACATCGAAGACTCCCAATCCTACCTGCATTTCGACCATCTTTCCTGAAGACGCAGCGTTGTTTACTACTTGCTCTTTCGATGCACCAGCCCCGTCAACACTCTTGGTCTCTTTGCGTCTAGTACTATCTGAATCATCGCCGCCTCCCTTAATGCCCTTCATCTGGTCTGTTTTAATATCAGAGGCATCTTCAACTTCATCATCTTCCTGCATGAGATTTTCGATGTTGGCAGCCTTCATGATTTCGTCGAGAAGTTTGCTTCCACGCTCAGTTGCACGTAAAGTCTTCGTCAGCAGTTCAAGTGCTTCAGCGTCACTATCGGAGTCAGACTCTTCATCATCCCGTCCTCCATGGTCTTCTTCTCCGTCTTTCATATCTTCGTTATCGTCATCGTTATCAACATCGTCATCGGAGTCTTCTTCATCAGAGGTCATTACGTTGATAATATTCTCCTTTTTGAAATCGAATAGCCCTCCAGGAGCAGCAGCAGAAGTACTCCTATCGTCACCTGTACAAGAACCACGAAGCTTCAAAGTTGTACCATGATTTGCTGTTGCTGCGTCACAAGAAGGAGCTCCTCCAGGCATCTTGATGCCCTGAAAGATTTTGGCCTCTTCACTTACTCCAAGGCTCGCTGCGTTCTGTCCGACACTCGCTGCTTGCGCTCGACACAGTCCGACAGCTCCTCTGCCTTCGTCTACTCGCTCTATCTCCACTACGGAAGAGGAAGCTGCACCAG
This sequence comes from Amoebophrya sp. A25, assembly GCA_905178165.1. Classification (NCBI taxonomy): domain Eukaryota; class Dinophyceae; order Syndiniales; family Amoebophryaceae; genus Amoebophrya; species Amoebophrya sp. A25. The sequence goes on from CAJINU010000041.1 coordinate 610,391, forward strand.
AAGATGAAGACCCCTCTTCGCGACCTAGAGCCTTGTCGACGCCGGCTAGCGGGTCCGGCTTTGCCGAGAGGAAATTCTGGACGCGCAACAAGGAATCTACTACGCTATTTTTCGAACTAGAAGACGTCGACTTCGTTGTTGCAGAATCGGTCGTTCCCGTAGACAACGCCTTGGGAGCATGTTGAAGATCTCCCGTCGTCAGGTCCTTGAGGTTGCCAATATCAGGCTTGCGTCGCTTTGCCAAAGGGGAAGACTGGCCTGCGACTACATGCAGGAGCTTGCTCAAAGCAGAGGGGGCGGACACAGTAGAGGCTGACGCAGACCCTGCTGTGGTAGGCGTGGGGCACTTTTCTGCAAGACTGCGCGGCGTTTGTACCGACAGCACCGAAGCGTCTTCGCTACTAGTTGCACTCGATGCAACTACTTCGATCAAGGAAGACGACATGTTTGAATTGTTGTATGTGATTGAACTCGTGGCTGAAAGAAAATACTAGAAGTAGATGTCGGCGTTTGCAAAGAACAGATTCAAATATTTAATGAAGAGATGACTTTGCAGTATTAGTGTCGTGTTGTAGTTACGGGGCCGATGAATTCCGAACGTAATGCTGCGAAATATTGTGATTGCGTTCTTGTCGTCTTATTTCAAGTTGCTGATAGAAGGTCAACACTGTATTCGCGTCCTGCGAAAAAATGGTGGGAGAATCTACTTCATGCTTGCATGCTATGAATCAAATACGGGCGGCATTGGGAACAAGGAAGTTCGGCTTCGCTGGGCCTATCAATAGGAACGTAATCTGATTATTCAAAGGCGATAACTCTGGATCTGTTTCTCTCTTCTACTCATATAACCTTCGTAGATCATTGACTTGATTTGACTTGGATCTTGCATTGGACTGAGACGCCAGGATCTTCACGTGATCTGCGATCTTGTTATGTTGATGGATCTTCTTCGATATGCAAACGAGCTGAGGACTGACTTCGCACTCAACGACCTACTATCTGACGTCATGGAACACCCTTATTGTTTTCTTCATGCTCGTCAAGTGGTCCGCTATGTCTTGAACTACCTTTATACTTGAAGTGGAATATACTACATATTTGCCATGCGACAAAACAAGATGAAACTTGATGAGTATACCTCGTCCTTGTTCATCAACCTTCAACAGTGTGTCTCTTTCTGAAAGCGTTGTGAACCTACGAATCTTGACGTGGCGAAACCAGCGCGAACGAGGGATCCTTTAGTGCTTACTTTACCATCCATAGCGGAGCGAAACGCGCAAGCAGTAGATCTTATCAATAACGAATTGATGAAGACCAAGTATGAACATGTGAAGGGCTGAGCCGCACGTGGTAGATCGAGGTCATCAATATTGTTCTCGACATTATAGATACATGTGTAATGAAGTACCTGGCGCGTGTATTCATAGCATTCAGTCTTTTGTTTATACCTTCTAAATATAGATATGTAAATATGATGGAGCGAAAAGATAAAACATAAGAAGTGATGAAAGGACCGAAGGCGAAGTCCAGAACCAGATATTAGCCTCCTGCGTTGTAAGAATATTATGCTGTTGTTGACTAGATTGCTACACATATTTCAAACATGAGTACCAACTCGTCACCCCAATAGATTCCATCAACGTAGTAGGATTCTTGTGCTGCGGTAGTTGTAAAACTATCGCTATGAGTACTTATGTGTAGTTCTATTCTGAGCTCATTCGTGTGATTCTTCATAAGCTCGAAGCACTGCATGTGCGTTTTGTCTTCGATAAGATAAGTTTGCCGCGTAGTACAACCGTCCCAACCCTTATAGTTATATTATATATGCAGAATCCACCAGTACTAGAAATGTCCTTATCGCTATTTTTATGTTTTATTCTTAAGAATAAACTGCCTTTACTACACACTAATTCTAATTATAAACAGGAATACCAACATGTTGGTTCGCGACAACGTTGAAGAAATATTCTTGTTTGTCACGGCTTTCTTGAAGAACGATAGAAGCTGCAGTAACGAGAGCCTTCCTTCTTCACACAGGTAGGCAGTACCACATGTTGATCATATTCTTTATTTCGTCGTTCCGACTCTACTAGCCTCTTGACCTTGATAAAATCGTACTAGCGTCTTGGCTCCTGTAAGTCTTCTACCACCCCGCACTTTCTTATCCATCCGCCCCTAGACGTAGTCGACGTTCATGTACTAATACTATCTATTACTATGTATAGCTGTTACCTGTAGTAATATGTACTACTATGGCATGGTTTGAGGACTTTCATGGCAATGCCGATCAGATAACTAGACAGAAATAGTGACTCCCTCGTGGCCCTGATTTTCATCGCAGTCAGGCCCGCGACAGAGGTGCATCGGCGCGTGCTCATCGACGTCTTTCTTGAGTGCTTTATACTCTTCCCCATTTTCGTCGCACTCCGGTCCTCGACATAGGGACATACCGGACGTAGAACCGCTTGTATTTTTAGAGCTAATGGCAGGTAATTGATAATGATTGATCATTTTCATGTACCCAACAGCCAAGGGTTACAAAATTCTATACAACTTCTACCAGCTATCTTTAAATTAATCCAAGATTGATATATCAATTTATCAATCTGTAATTATAAGATCACGATCATATACATCAATGGATTAAAATTTACAACGCTTAACATTGCACGCCGACTGGTCGACGGGCCGCATGAATTCGATCACTGGAGTTACCTCTTGCCCCTCTTGCATCAGGTGAGAAATAGCAGCGATCACTTCCGTATAATCGACATCCTGACTACGGGCGAGGACCTAGATAGATTGAAAAATGGGAAGAGAGATAGCTAATCATGATTTTCCTGGTTCTCTTGACATCATCTTGGGACCCATCCGTTGATTCCGAGGAGTGCCATCTTCTAAGATTAGATATACAGCAGTCAGGCTGAAGTCATGCACGTTTTACAAGTATGCAGACTAAACGACAACATACATAGGTTTAAGACATCACCATCAAGCAAGGACTCTGTAGAAGTACCTCGACGAAATTGACACGATTCGGCGTCATCGGCGGACTAGTGCACCCCCATTTCACCATCATCGTGGTGGAACTGTCCTGTCCATAGTGCACAACCGGAACGAACCTGGATTTTGAATAAAAAGTTGACTGTTGAGTTCTGGGAGATGTAATTTGCTTGTGGGTTCCTCTTGCTTTTCGTTTTCAATTCACAAGCAACTTCTGCCGATGTGAGTACACAAGAAAGTATCTATAAATACTTATTTATATCCACTCTGTGAATTTCTTCGACAACAGAGTCACGCATGCGTCGACATTCAAAATTAAATAAGTAGAAAGAGACACAGAGCGAGCAAAGTCAGTAATCATAAACGCCAAGACACCCACAAGAGAAGAGCCAAGAGGAAGAGACTGAAAGAACAAAGAACACGCCAACCAACCCAGTCGAAGGAGCGAGGTGAGGAGAACACCACAAGCAACAGCAAGGCAGCGCCAAGGCCAGCATTTATTTTATTTCATGTTCATCATACCAGTACGGCCCGCACAAAGAAACCAAGCAAACACAGCCGCAACGAACAAGGCGCGCGGGCGCTCCCAGTCGGGTCCTCCCATCCAAAACAAAAGAAGAAAAGGAGCACGCAGAAATAAACGACCAAAAGAAGCGAAAGAACCAAGGTGCCGCCTGGGAAAAGGGGTCCGCCAGCTCCATCAATTTCTAAGACGCTGCCCGCTTCTAACTTTGCCGGGCTTTCCTACGAGTTGCACGCTGCCCGTTTATTTAACAGAAAGCAATATCAGAACGAGCGGCATCTAATCGGGAGCCAGCAGACAACTACTAGAAAGGACCCCCGAACATCGAGGGAGACCCGTCGACACTGCTGAGTACGTAGATCAGTGCCCCCATACTAGCGCCTTCACTGGCCGAGGAGCTAGACTCTTAGCTTGCTCACTTGCTCCCTCTCCTGTCTATGTGTTTCCGAGTACTTTCATCCATAACGCCAGCGCCTCTGGCGACGCGTCTCCCCTCACGGTTGTCATATCGCGCGAGGCCGCGCCTCTCACTTTCGCTCCTCGAAATGGAGACGGCCAATGCGTCTGGAAAGCATAAAAATCCCGGAAGGGAAACTCACGCAAGAGCCTGCTTTGCGTTCGTGTAAAAAGTTCGCAAATAATTCGACAGAGAGAAGCAAATAATTTGACAGAGTGAGAGAAGGAACCCACTCAAGGCTGGCCCTGAATCTACCCCGCGTCTCTACCCAGTCGGAATTTCCCCCGCGTCTTTGACTTGGTGCCTTCGGCTGTACTCGTCCGAGAAAGCTGCACGATCTTGAGGCGCGGCCGCTCCTCGCTTCGGATAAAAAAGCCAACGCTCCGTCCGCCGAAGCGTTCGCATTGGTGTCCCAGGCTGCGCGGCGAGGGGCTGCCTCTAACTATAGAGGCGAGTGGCTGGTCTGTTAGTCGTTGGCTTCGGAGACGGAGAAGCTTCGTGAAATCTGCGCAGCGCGCAGGCGAAACACCTCGCGGCCAACAAAGTGCGCCCGTCATGCTTGAATCTCCCAGCGTTGGCTGCTGGAGGTGGTCTCGCCGTTGATGAAGAAGGCGAAGCACCTCCCAGCCGTCTGCTTTTCTCGCCTCCTCCTTCCACAACAGAACAGAAAAGACTACGACGACGACGAGTGGAGATAAATTATGGCCGGCCTTCAAGACAGACAACACGCAAGGACTTCCTCAGCTTAGACTGCTCCGCTCTTATAATGGTTGCGACCCGCGAGGCGCGCCCTTCCTCTCCTCTGCAGCTTGGGCAGGCTTTTGCGCTTGTCGTGTATCTGCTGAGCGTCAGAGCCCCGCTCTCTATCCTCACAAAACTGCGCGAGAGAAGCGACTGCAGCGCGGTTGCACTTGCAGCCGCCTACCAAACAGTGACCCACCCGCTCGCCGTCACTGGCACACCTCCGGGGCACCCTCTTCCCCAGCCAGAGAAGAGCCCAGCTGCTAGCAATCCCGTCACGCAGGGGCGGGGGGCACCAATGCGAGAGAAGGCAAGCCGATCCGAGACAGCTAAAGAACACGACGAAAGTAATGGCTACCCTGCTCAATGACTGCCCCCAGGGCCGCCTCTTCTTATTTCGCCACTTTTATGTCATGTGGCCCAGCTTCCCAGCATGCTAATTCTACTGCGTTGACAGGGGCACGAAAATAGGAACAAAAAAAAACTACGAGAAGACGGCAACCCCCCAACTTCGCTGCTGCGTGGGTTTGCCTCTCAGGAAAAATTTTACTATTGCGATGCCATCCGGGGCTCTTTTTTTTTTGTAGAAAATTTTACTATTGGATGCACCTTTAGCCTGTGTGTTTTCGTGTACGAATAGTACGTATAGTAGGCGCAGTACGAATAGTACGAATAGTAAAAATTTCTCCACGGAAAAAATTTTACTATTCGTACTATTCGTACTGCGCCTACTATACGTACTGCGCCTACTATTCGTACTATAGGCTGAAAAGTGCCTCCCAATAGTAAAAAAACGAGCCAGGTCCAACATCGACCCTGACACAAAAAACGCAAAAATTTTCCACACCGAAAAATTTTTACGAACCAAAACGAAACGCCGCGGCGTCCTCCTGTCAATGCAGTAAAATTAGTAAGATGGGAGACGGACCACATGATTTATGCGCTAAACCTTTAGCCGCAGTTGTGTACTGCGCGAGTTGAACACAGTCCGGGGGAGCTTGTTACGCTTCTCAAGGCTGGGACGTGCTGCGCATGTTTGTCGACTGCGCAGGCTTGTCGAACCTGGGACGCCCCGGCCTTTGCGTCTCCGCCTGTACCTCTCTCCACACGTCACCCAAAGGCTGACGCTCGTGCCCCTCCGGGTTCACAATGGACCGCCGATAACACTACTGGCCTCTTTTTCGCCTTAAGACAGTGGAGGCATCTCGCTGCGCCAGTCAGTTCGAAGTCGAACCGGCTGGCCCATTGCTCCAGCGGCCGACTAATTGGCCCAAACCAGCGGACCCGCGCAAGCTACTCCGTTCAAGTTCGCCGATCCGCTGCACCTAATTAGCAGCCCGCTGCACCTACGTACCCAAGTAAGAAGGCAGCCCGCACGCCTTCGGCATCTGCATGAGCGCGACGCGACCGGCGCCACACTTCGCCAGCCCTCAGACTTGACCGCCCAAACGACCAGCCCCATACTTTAGAGGCGCGCGCCCCCTTCCAACTCTCTGGCGATCTCGCCACCCCGTGGCATTTTTTTCCTTTTTATCTACGTACAAGCGCCGCCGCCGCCGTCCGTTCCCGCTATTGCGCCGACCTGTCCCCCAGCCGTCCCCGCGTCCCCTGCCTTCCACTTCCTCGCTGTCTGCCAAGCATTGCATATGGCGCCCAGCCCGTGCGCCCCAGCTGCCGACTCATTTGCGCGCCTTCATTCTTGATCGCGGGCGCGGCGCGCTGCTTTACGCCTCTCTTTCGAGGTGCGGTGGATAAACGCCAGCACCCTCGCCGCATCGTTTTCCATCTAACAAGTGGCACCAAAGCAACAAGCCAGGCCGCCGCATTCTCTCACACGCGAGGCCTTTAAATCAGAAGAGGCCACATTTGAAGCAATGCCGTGCCCCACTGCGCGCAAGTACGTAGCTAGAGCACTGCGCGCAAACTTGTCACAGCGGGAAAGACGAGCGCCCCCACTGATCAGCTTGCCCGCGAAGTTAAAAGCTGAAGCACGTGGGCCCCCCGTTTTTTCGTCGTCCTGGCTCTCCTTGTTTTTTTGAGTGTTTTGCAGGATCTATGGCCAAGCTGCCCCCATGCACGTGGCCACTTCCAGCGGTAACGCTTCCCCTGCAGGCCACGTTCGGGGGGCGACGCGGCTGATTCTCCTCGTCGATGCCCCACCCTGCCGACTGATACATATAGAGCCTCGGGCCCCCTAAAGGATTGCCCACCTTCACATGCCCCAAGCGGCCACGAGCCTAAGGCCGCAAGCCACCCGCGGCGTTGGCCCGCCGCCTTACATACACAGACGCAGCGCCTCCCCATTCGTAAAGCGTCGTCCATGACAGACGGAAACGGCGAAACAGCCAAGAAACACGCCCACACACCACGGCCCCCCACGGCGGTAAAACTAAAAGTCTCCCAAAGGCAACCCCGCGCGCTCGCGGTTGTTGCCTCGCCGCTTCGTCTTATCCGTCCAAGAATGGCGCCCCAGCCCGCCAATTGATAAGACACCCCGGCGCCCGGCGCGCTCTGCTGCTGGTCTGCAGTTGAATCCGCGGCGAATAACGATGTCGCGCCGTGCGTTCGCGCAAGGCCCGCCCCAGCCAATAGCGCCGCCTGTTTCCTGCCCCACTCGCAATCCGAATCCCCCCCCGCGGTATGGTCAGGAGCAAGCAAAGCCCCTGACCGGTAAAAACACAGACGGTAGAACCTTGTCTAGTTGCCCCAAGTACCATTTGTCACTCTTGGCGCCGAGATGCAGAGGAATTTCCTCGTAGCCGCCAGGAATCAGGGCCCCATCTTTCGAGCGGCGCTGCAGGTAGCCTTGAAGCGGAATTTGTTTCCACTGCTGGGCGTTCATATCGAAGCTGTGCCAAATACCGGTGGGTTGTCCGCGTGGGTCTTTTTCTTAGATGACGCACAATTTGATGTTTTCGGACTTTGCTCTCGTCCTTATTTACTGAAAAAGAGAGCGATTGAGTAAAACAGTCGCAATGAGTCAAAGGACAAGAAACACGACGAAGCTAACGCTCCTCACTGTGCATGTATACTTTTTCCAAGCTTCGGCTAGCCTCAAAGTCTAAGTCCGACTCTCATGGAAGATGCTGAAAATTTATTATAAAAAAACTCAAGTTATGATGAAAAGAAAAACTTTGTTCCCTTAATGTTCGAGGTCCGGAGTGGAATACTTGTAACTCGTGCACTTGTACTGCGTTGTCGGCTGATAGGCGTCCGCAGCGGCAACGACATACCTAGCGGACAAATTCTCATTTGGCCTGTGGTGCACATCATGTTCTTCATCGTGAGTGACATGGTAACCAGATTGAGACTGTGAATCAAAACAGGAGAGCAGAGTGATTCCTGCATAAGCATACGAACTCGATCACCAGTGAAATTCAAGATTCTACGACTACGAGTCTATACCTTACAATATCTAATGAAAACAAAAATTCCCACCAAGTTCCTGAGAGGGCGTTTTGCGGCCAGTCTTTTTTGAAGAGTTCCGACTCGATTGTGTCATCCTGCAACATATCCAAATCAGGGTACGGCGCTGGACAGGAATCGGCCTTGATCGGAATAAAATTTAGAAGAAGTTGGCGGATTATGCTGCTGGAGCTGGAGTGATATTTCTAAAAAGGAGTACGCAGGAGTTCATTCCACCTAGGAGTTGCAGATATTAAACAAGTCACACTAAGTTGAACAAACGCTTGCTCGGAGATTGAAGTTGAGGGTGAAGATAAGTGGGTGAATGACCAAGATCAAGAAATTCCCCGTCTAACTGGTTTACCTATAAATATTTATATGGGTTATGTCATAAATATTTTTGAGGAAAGTGAACTTCCCCAGAGCACACCTGAGCCATCAACGCGGGCAGAAAGCAAGCCAATGCCGGTTTGGTACTGACCACTTTTTTCTGCGGCAGGCGCAGAAACGGAGCATGTTTTTTCGGTTCAGCCGCAGATGTAGTCGAGAACTTGGCGAGAAATCCAGGACTTTCTGAGTGAGTTTTAGGCGCGGCGGCGGCCGCAGTGGCGATGGGCCACGTCAGCAGGAGGCACAAGGCTGCACCCCCCATACTGGCAAGAACGACTGGTAGACGTGTCTTCATCCTGAATGATCTTGAAGGCGATCTCTTGTTTTAAAGATCTCTACTCGCTTAATAGTACTCTTGTTTTAATGATCTTGAAGTCCTCGATCTCTTGATTGTACAACTTGAAGTAGTTACTTTTTCCCTCTACTCATTCGGAAATTGTTCGTGAAACAGTTGAAATTGAAACATCAGGAGAGATGAAACCAACATGCTTTGTCGGAAATTATCTTGGTTGGGAGATGGACGTCCATCCTTGTGACCTGCACACCCGCCGTCTGCCTTGCGCGCAGACAGGTAGATCAGGAACACCTTAATTGAGGCTATATCTCCAGTCGCGTCCGCGACGCCGTCTAATTCTAGCTTTACCTTTAATACACATCAACATGAAATTGAAAAACAACATCATTAAATGTCTCACAATAAAAACCCGCCAGGAAAACGCATTTCTTCTAATTGCACTTTTCTTCGAAGTGAGGTGTCATATTTTACCTTCCAAATGCTTCCGGTGCGATGCTGGTCCCGTTTTTCTCCTGTGCCTTGGATGCTTTCCTATTTTGCATCAACTCACTTCTAGTAGCTCAACTACACAGAACATCCCGTGTAACAAGGAGGGAGCAGAAAATCTAGCAGATGTTTTTATGGCAACAAGCAGGACGACGAGAGGATGGAGAGAGTTTCTAACGGCGTCACACGCCAAGAAAAAAATGACATTTATGGAAATCCTTTTTACACGATCATCTAAGTGCATGCGTATGATACTATCTATCCAGGAGTCTGAACTCCTTGTACAAAAACAACTCGAAACGAAATAGAGGAACACTTCATTCTATAATCTAAATGCGGATGCGTAAAAAAATGATCTATGCGTTTAGTAGTGTGTGTTAACGAAGAACGCTCTAGAACATGATGAACATCTCTATATTTTAGTCTTTATGTCGACATCGACATCATGGAATAACGAACGATTTCTATGCGCATTGGCACAGAAAATATTCGAGAAAGGGTTGCAAGTAGAACTGCACTGATATTAGGAAGAAACATCATTAAATATGATCGTGGTCCTGAATATCATAAAATCCGATCCTCATCATCGAGCGGTTACGAATCATTCTCGCTAATATATATGTACCACGGAGGGAGGCCAGACTCGACAGAGGCAGCAGAAGCTTCAGCTAAACAGGCCGTAGTCTATGATGCAGCTAGTATAGCCTGATTGTCTCACCATCCCATTATACACTCCACCGATACCCATGACCGTTCTTCTATCTTATCCTCTTACTTATTCTTTTGCCACTATATAATCACAACTTTCTATCTATCATGTTGTCGTTATTTTTCTATAATTGAAGAATATTGAAGACCAAGTGGTTCCATTGCAGCGCGTGGTCCTGATTTCAAGTTCAACTTTCACTAGGTTTTACGACAACCGAACAGTAAGAACAGTTCTAAACGTGCATTTTACTACCGAAGAGACTGGCGCGCGGGTCTTCCCTTGAGCTCGAGCAGTTACTACCGCAACATACAATTGCTCCCTTGCTTAGTACGCCTCGTACCAAATAGCACCTTCTTGTAACTGAGTCGCTAGTTCATGAAGAACCGTAAAAACATTTATGTGCTACACTTCATTATCGATGATTGATGCATAGCGGCCTTTCATAACCACAATCTCGCATAATGATAGTATCCTGTTGCACTGGCGAACAGCATCAAAGCCAACCTGCTAACTCTTGCGAAACATTGGGTAGCTAGGATCGAAGGTTCCTACCTGTTATGCTAGATGGATAAACCAACTTCTTTCAGTTTTGTTCCCACCTATGGAAAAACTTAATTAAGTATGCATGACACACTCACACATACGAGGAGGAGGACCTTTGGAACAATATATAATATTCCAAGTACAATTCCTTATTCCAGTTCCATGTCCCATATCAACATTTTCTCATTGATTTACGTACAAATTGCGCAGCCTGACGCCACGACATGCGACTCGTTGGATGCGCTGCGGCAGCATACCAAACCTGATAAGCATGTACTAGTCCGTCTGCTATCTCCAAACACACTGGCGCAGAAGATTCTTTGTCGGTAGAGGAACCTTGCCCTACTTGTTCTTGAGGTACTAGTTGAGGATCATCTAAAGATTCTGAACAGCTAGTACTACCACTAGTACAACAAGAACAGCCTGAAAACGTAGAACAATTGCTAGATGCGGCTCGGTTGTAGTCTTCGCATAGTTTGTAAGCGAAGGCAATAATGTCATCCCGCAGGACCTCTGCCGTAGCTAGTTGGATGATAACTGGCACGTCGACTCCGGCGAAGTCGGCAAACATCGGTGAAAGACGTGGGTCGCGGAGCACTGAGCGGCTCAATTGCTTACCAGAACCCCTGCGACCACCACAACCACTAGTTGTGCTAGTAGTCTGTCCACTTGTACGACATCCATTAGTACTGGTCTGTCGATTTTGACGGTTAGATTCTTTGATGTCATTCATTCGTTCACGACCAGCTGCATTTTGACAATCAGTGCGAGCCACGAGGTCACCTATGATGGTGATGGCAGCAGGTGTGATGATGTCAGTCGTCACAGAATCGACACTACGCGGAAGGCGGCTTTTACCACTAATTATATCTGATGTTGCACTTGCAGCTTCAGATGATTCTTTCCCTGCTTCGTTCTGTCCGTTATTTTCGTGAGCATCTTCATCGCTAAAGACTCTCGCTTTGCCTGCCGGCCTCCTTCGTCGGAGCAATCCGCCAGCATCAATAGAGAAGTTAGTAGCCGATGAAGAATTTTCAGCCACTGTACTATAGCTGCTATCCTCTTCTGCTTGTCTAGGTTTGGAAGATGCAGCACTGTGTCCAAGATTATCGTTTCGGCCATCCTTCTCCCCTACCGGATGGACACCCAGACCTGGCTCGTCTAGCGACAGATACGGACTCCACATGATCGCAGCTCCCGGCTTCATCATCTGGTAGACTGAAGCTTCATTCTCTCCAGAGTAGAGGTCACGCAGGCGCAGAAGCAATTGCGCCACTAGACCGCCGCCTGCCGAGTCTCCACAGAGAACTATTCGACGCGGCGCTATGCGTAGCTCTTTTACTAAGTTTAGAGCTTGCCTAAATTCATCTTGGAAGGCGTTTCTGGACGTACTTTTCCTTTGAAAACGTGCCAAAGATGCCTGCTCTCAAGATAAATTACGGCGTGCCGTAATAAGTAGAGGTAAGCGCGAAGTGCATCCTCCACCATATCAGAAAAACGTACGCCTCCTTTGAAATCGTACACCTTGCGATATTTCGGAATCAGCATCGGCGCCTGCAACTCATTCACGAATCGATGGGAGAACGGTCGCACCAGTCGCGGGTGCAGCAGCACAAACGAGCCCCCATGCAGGTAGAGGTACACTTCTTTCCCGTCAGAGGGATCGTAGCCCTCTGGTGTGATCCATTCCGCTTCTAGTGCTGGAGGCTCGCGTTCTAGTGCTGGCAGTTGTTCCGATTCCGCAGGCTGTTCACGTTCTCGTCTGACTCCGTCTCTGAGTCGAAGTAGACTTTCTAGTAATCGCCTTGACGGTGCGCGTCTTCTCGATAAACTGCAATTGCTGCTACACGAAGGCAGTTTAGTATTCGCACAAACATGATCCTGCTCATCACTGCAATCACCTAGACCCTGCTCTAAGTCTTGTTCTGTCGTCCTTTCTATGTAGTATTCGTTTGATGTACTACTAGCAGCTCCGGACACGATAACATTTTTAGTGCCACCTGAAGATGAAGCTTCCGCTCTCTCGTCCTGCGACGCTTCTTGTCGGTTTTTTTCTTCTTCGGCAACCTTAGTCGCTAATGCATTTAGTCCGTGCTGTCGGGAGATCATGAAGCGCCGCCGTTGAGTTTTTTTCGGTAGTGTGAAGTCTGGGAAGCGCCACACTGGCCACTCAGTGACCCATCGAACGCTAGGAACGATCCATGGCACAGCACGAAGAGCGCCATCCAAACCCATACTTAAAGGTAGTTTTTCACTATCCGCAGTTCAGTGAGCTGCCCTTTTTCCCCCTTGGAGGTTCTCCCTTTGAATCAAGGGGGGCCCACTAAGCTTAGCCCACATGGGATAGTGATACACTGGGCTTAACATACGAGTCAGCAGCCGGCACAGGGGTACGTTCATACTCACAATCACCGAAAAGGATGCACGTCCGCGTAGATCTGCTTTCCATTGGTACGGAAAGGTCTCCCCAGTTTCGAGGATTCTCGGATCGCTGACGTCTACTAGTCGCTGCTCGACATTGCACGAAGGACAAATGGTACAGGTACGTTTATTAGCTTTAGTACTAGTCGTTGTCTCCTTGGCGTCATCTTCCACAGCAGATACCGTACTCCCTGCTCTGATCTTCTGTTGTCGGCAGTTGTATTGATGACGGCTTTCAATGCAGTCCCGCAAGATAGCACTGCTCTTGGCCACCGCGGTGAGATCCGTCGGTCGGTAGACATGTGTCGTTGTACTTTCATCTTTCTGCGAATAGCAGTGCTCAAAATAACACACCTGGAGCAAGCCACTTCCTGCTTCATCTTGAGTAGTTTCCGCCATCAACTCTGCTTGTATACAACTCGTAGAGCAAGTTCTTGCATCAGTAGAAGCTTTCCCTCGTCCAGCAACAGATTGATCGCGTGGTAGAAAGATGCGTCCTGGTTGGACGTGGATCCTGTGGTGCCTGCGACGACACGCGGAGCAGCGAAAAATGTTGACCAAACGCGAAAATTGTTGTATTCCGGAAGCAAAGTAGCTGCGCAAAAAACGCACACCACCGGCTGTTGAAGAGTATGCAGTTGTCTCTTTCTCCCTGTCATTATCTACGAATTCCATCGCAGGCAGCACTCCCACGGAAGATGAAGCAGGTCGTCTCGACAGGACACTTGTACAGGACGAACTATCGAACGACGTTGAGGATAACCAATCCTGGACTGCTCCCGCAGCATCTGCAAAATCGGCGTCTTTGTCACGGAGAAATATCTGAGAGAATTGATATTAAGCTGGCCTTATGAGAACGGATGTCTTAGACACGAGCGTGAGCGTCAAGAACAACAATTTGCTTACGTCTACTACGTTATAGTCGTAGATTGACAGGATAATCGTTCATCGCACTGACGAAAATCCGTTATGAAATCTGCACTGGTTAAGTCACGCAAATTCTTTAATACACTCGAGCTTTCCGCTTCTGGTAAACATGATTGTTGCTTTATGCCGCAGTCCGCGGCGTCTTTCACTGCTAGAAGCACCCAATAACCACGATTCGTGTTCCCACTTTCCTTGTCCCGTCGAGTTCGTCGATAAAACACGAAAAGTGACCTGAATGAAAGACACGCCGATAGTCTGTAATGATTGTTGGAGACAGTTACATCGGCGGAAAAAATACGCAGTAATGACTCACTCAAAAAAGTTCCTCTTCCTTGATTACAGACAATCATGAATCATCTTGACAAAAATGCAAATCCGACTTGAATAGTATAAGTTTACAATAGAGTAGTCGTGTACGTCTTCTCCCCAAGAGCATGCTGTTTGGCTACTATCGATGAGTCCGCAGAGATCTGCATCCTATACCTGAAAGTGTGTACTGAGAACTACAGAATCTATCATGAGGAGCAAGAAATAAAATGCTTTCTACAAAGAAATACTAGTTGAGCTTCATGCAGCAATGGTGGAATGACACAGTTCTTCCCAGCTACTGCCTTACCAATTCTGATCTCGCAGCATCGATTCCGTAAGCTTGCTCTGATCCCGCTGTCCGTGAGGCATACCATCGCATTCAGAGGCCTCCCACACATCATTTTCAGCGACTGATGCTAAGACCGCGACTCGAGGATGCAGGTGTAGAGAACTAATAGCTCCTGTCGTTTCTTCATCACCCACCTCCGTGCGCTGATGCGGACAGGAGCTGCAGTCTTTTTCCACCTCCTTCTCACCTGTGGGGGATGAAGCACTCCCAACTGGTGGCGGAATTCGGCATGTCGCGGTCGCGGATGAAGATGTTGAAACCACCTCCTCGTCTTCACCAACATCGACATCCTGATGATCCGAGAGAGCCACGACGCGTCCTCTAGGAGCCTTCGAGCTTCGCGCTGGGCTGCTCTGCCTTTCGGGTGATGAACGTGGACTTGGTGGTGCGCTGTGTGCTGGCGAGGCGTCACTACCAGACGCTGTCAGTGAAGGAGTCGGCGAAGGAGAAGGTGATGCAACATTGGGTAAAGATGCTAGTTGTAACGACGTGGCTGTACTTGTACAACTAGTAAGAGGAAATCCTACAGGTACAAGATCTCCACTGCTGTCGTCGGGCAAATCAGAACAATTTTCACGACCTTGTTCTTGTCGTGTAGCACAAGCAGTAGTGTCCTTATTTAACGCATTCATTGGTCGCTGACTCTGAACGGAAGAGACCCCCTTCAAAGCTCTCCCCTTTCCACCCGTCGTTTTCGTTTTCCCCTGTATGTTCTCGCAAGGGGTCGCCTCTTCGATGGATCTCAGTGACCAACTCCAATGACCATTGAAAGCTGAGCCTTAACTTATGACATTTTTGACTTTTCGTCAGTGTTCGGCTTCGTATGGAGCTTGACGAACTTGAGGATGCAGTAGTAGAAAAACGCGAGGAGCTGCATCTGCTACATTCGGAGCTTCCGTCTCCTCTCGACTGAGGACGGAATTGTTCCAACAGGGCTTTGGCGCTTTTGTGATCAGGCCCCTCTAGCGCTTGGCCAACATCATCTCCTCGGTGTCGTGCTCGTCCACTTGCATGAAGATGCTTTCCTTCAGAGCCAACTAGAGACGCCTCCACCTCCTGTACCTCAGGCCTAGCAGATGTGGGGCCGCGTCCATCGTAGTAGTCGCTTCTTGAGCCACCTGCATGCCCTCCGCGCGCGGCGCTCGCCTCGGAATCGACAGAGGTTGTCCCGCGACCTGCGACGAGAGAAAAGCTGCCGAACCAAATCGAGACAACCAAGTAGTGGCGCGCCAACATCTTCGGCAGTGATGAAGAGTATTCTCGGACGATGAGCAACCTTGAAGGGAAGTGCAGGTCGACAACAGTGATTCGGAAGTCTTGGCGATCGATCCTCGATCTACAACGCGAAACACACAAGCGCGTGGCCGGATGACGAATTTTTTACCTCGTTGTTTGTAGCAAGAACTGTATCCCTTGTACATTGACAAGAGGACAAGGACATGAAAAAAACGGACGAAACAAACTGATAGCTGCCGGCGCTTAAATATTTATCGCATGAAAATAGTATAAGTACTTTTTCGATCAAGTTCTTTTGTCTACGATATTAACCAGCTCAGTGTCTTCTCCTAAAAAATGGATGCTAACTTACACAAAGGAAACCTTAATATAATCGATGATCGAAGATACAACTATTAAAACTATGCGCTTCAACAATTTGATAATCACATTCTTCCTATTAGAAACTTAATGTGCAACATCCATCGATGAGTCAGAATATGAAAAAAAGCCCAAGCAGAATAACAACAAAGACGCCGAGCAAATGATCCTGAAGCAGTCTCTTTTCAAAACATACAAGATTAAGATCATTGTTCGAAGTGGATCGTACAGCATTGACCAAGAGAACACGAGAAGAAGGCCTGGGGCATCGAGATGAGCATGGTTTCTTGCACTGGCCAGATGAATGTACACGGTAGATGGACGCGTGGGTCTAAACAAGATGAAGATGCTCTGACACCAGTCCACGGGTACGCAAAAGGCAGAAACACAGTTGCGAAAGCAAGATTGCCTTCGACTAGCAGCCCCATCGTAGCTCCTGGCCAACATAAATAGTATGCTGGCTCCTTACCCGCCAGCAGAAGTAGTAGGTTGTTGTATCTTTTTTTCTGCAAGGTGTGGCATTACACCAATTTCTTGATAAGGTCAGTATGATGTTGTGGTCAATCTTCCAGTATTACTAGCATGATGATAGTACCAGTTGATCCAGCATGTCTTGATGACAAAGAATATGTTGCTGTTGATAACACCGACTTGGGCTCCTGTGCATGCAAAGTAGGACGATGACTATGTTGAGGCGCATATGAGATAGTGGATAGTCCGTTGTTGAGGTTCGTCTTGTCAAAGCTCCTATACAAACTTACAATGATTGCCGAATGTTGATCATAAACACATTTGTTTTTAGGTTGCAGCAAATAATCAAAACGAAACAAAGAATATGAGTGCTCAAACCTTTTTTACACATAGATTGCTGATGCTTCATAAAAAAGTCTGTTCATCATGCCTAACAAACAATTTACGTCCTTTCTCATGAGTTCATCCAAGGTTTAGTTCATCTAGTTTTTTTAGTACATCATGCTGTATGAATGAGTCAGTAGTTTAGACGTCTTCGTACTCGGGAGTAGGTTGTACTTCAATACATCTTCAATCTTCTTGCATTACAAACTGACATAAGTAGCTCTAGTTCTCATCTAATCAATCGGACACTTACATTAGATCCACTTCATCTAGATTACTTATGTGCCCATTTTGGCGTTGGACATGCGAAACCGTTGGCAATAAACAAACAAGTTTCCTTATTGCAGGTGTTATCGTGGTCTTTCTCGACGACCCCACCACAACCTAAGGTCTTCGTTTGCCAATCTTTCAGGGAGAAACGGCCGGTACATTTGTTACACTTCCCCAGAAACTGCCAGATCTCGTCCTCAGACGTAAAAACGCGACCAGCCGCAGCCTTGGTGGCGAAAAGACCTGTTGATGCTAGAATGAACCAAGTGTAGATGTTGGAAGTATAGTAGAAGTCTCAACGAAGTATATGCCCAGGCCAAAGTAAGTCTCAACGAAATCAGGCGGACAACGCTGGAGCGCTAAGCGTTCTGGCTTGACTATCAGCGGGGGCAGCGGGCAATAGAATACGCCAACAACTTCACCCCCCGGCATCATCGATGCAAGTGGCACGATAACAAAAAACCCCCGCAAAACGAAGACACACACAAACACGCAGAGCGCGCGCCGCGGTTCGTTTCCATCTCCGAGCACTGCGCACTCAGCTCCAGCCGGGCCCACTCACTCCGCCCAGAGACCCCCGGCAGGCGAATAAGTATGAGGCCCGGCGTTGGGTTGGTTTTCCGCCCGGTTTAAACTGCAACCAAGCCAACCAGTTCCACCGTCAGAAATGCCAGAAGTAGGAGCGACCGACTTAAAATTTGCACGCCCCCTCCCTCACCCACCTCATAGTACGTAGGCGCGCGCGCGAGCGCGTCTCATATTGCCGCCGCAGCTGGGGGGCACACTATTGGCCCGCCCATGTTGCCGGCGCCTGGTAAGGTAAGAGCAGCGGAGGTAAGAAGAAGCCGCGCGCGATCAGATCCTTAGCATAGCCGCAACGGCTGGCGGCAATGGTCGCGGAGCGAGGTGTATCTACTACAGCAGCTGGCCACCTCACCATCACAATACCAAGAAGGCCCCCGCTTGCTGCCGCAATCCTCACCATTTTCCGCGATGACAACCCGCAGCGCGCTTAATTCCTCCTCCAGCGCGACGGGCTTCGCGTCTTTATCCACGAGTTCACCCAGCTTCATCCCACTGGCCACAGCATCGGCGTCCAGTAACACACACCCCCACCCCCAAGCGAGACCACCCGCCGGCCCCGTCCGTCTGGTTAGCGCGACGCCATGGCATAACATAAGCCAAAGCCCTCCCCTCTATTGCACCCCCGCGCCCCTCCCGCACTCTCCTAGCGTTTTCCTTCAGGTCGCTTTCTCTTACCCACAGGCCAGGCTTCGCCATGCAAATCAGCACGAGAGTGCGGATCTTCGAGCTCAGCTGGCTCGAACCGAAGAGCAAACGCTTCCCCTGTGAAGGGGGTGACATCTGCGCCCGCATATGGGTGGCCGTCTGCCTTTCACCTCTTCTGCACAAACAGAGCCAGAAGGCCCCGCGCTGGGACGTCGCTCAACGCCCCCGCACTCCTGGCCGAAGTGCTGAGCCCGACCTCAGCCGGGCTCTAAGGTGATGCGCACGCGTGTTTTTTGCTGGCATTTGGTGGCGCCTGAGATTGCAAACCGTGACCTATTTGCAGCCCTGCGACTAAGATCCAAAGAAACCCACCAACCCGCCGGCAGACCCGTGGAAGCGATTAAGCGGCGAAGCTGGGCGCTTACGCGGTAAAAAGTAGGCACCTCTTAAGCAGCCGCGATGTGCCCCGGCACTGCGGGGAATCTCAAGTCGATGCCCCGACTGCTCCTGGCGGCGCGTCACTCTGCTACCTTATCCTTGTCTGTATCGCGTAAATTTCCTAAAGAAGGTTGGCAATCCCTGCGCCCACTTTGCGCTCCCACCCTTCCACCCGTCCCCACGCGCGTCACTTCCAAGACCTTGCGGGAACATGCTTCGCCCTTCCCTTTGTTTGTATTGCCGCACTGTCGGCCTTTCGCTGTCCACTATCGGTTGAGGGAGAGGGTACCACAAGGAGAGGACACGCGGCCCGGACAATGTCTGGGAACGAAGCAGTTGGAGGGGGAGGGGTGTCGGGCCCGGCACTCTGCTCGTGCCGTAAGCGTATGGCATGCAGGGCGCCTGACATCCTTCAGACGCGGCCAGTTTCGCCACGCGTCCACCTTCCCCAATATTGAGCGGCCCGCGCGTGACTCTCAGCAGACATGCACAAGAGGAACAACAAGCATAAAATCAGTACTATCAGTCATACAGATATGATACCATCCTTGGTGATGTGGTGGCAGTACATCGTTTTCTTGTCGCCGAAGGCGCCCGCGATGGCACCAAACATGCCGCCTTTTTTATAGTGCTTCGCAATTTTCTCATCCATCGCGCTATCGGATACGACCACCTCATGGTCGCAGCCGTTCTGAAAATCTTCTGGAATCTGTCCTGCGGACGGCATTTTCTTGCTGTCGCCTGATAGATTGTGACACAAATTTGACACAGGCTGTCCCCTGATAGATTGTGACACAAATTCGACAGAGCGCTATTGAATCAGTTAGAGTTGTTTAACGAGTACGGACTCCACTAAGCACAAGGTAAACTACAAATACCGACACGAACACCTATGAAGAATATTTTGAGCGTCTGGAAATCATGAACATGATCCACTAAAAATATATATAAAAGTTGAATCTTCAGAGGCCAGTATCTTCATTGGGATTTTGCGAAAAGCGTGCTTCGTTGGTCACACTTGATTGACAACTTTATCCGAGCGATTGTTCTAGACGAAGCATTTCCCCAAAAGATGAAATCCCGACTCTCTGTCTATTTCCGGTTGTCCCTGAATGCTAGAGTTGTAATGACCTTGCTCTCCATCCTCGTCAGCTGTCAGTAGCAATTTCTCAGGGGACGACTTTGGGATTTTTGCCTTGCTCTGTTGCTTCCCTTGATTAGAGGACGTGGAACACGTTGCACTTTTTCACGACTATGCCATCCGAAATGGCCACCATTAGTCCGATGCTTAACTTGTTTCAGAACTGCCTCGAACCGGCCGACGCTGTTCGTCCTGACATTATTGCACCCGAAAAAAGCCGCTACCAGATTCAGATTTCTGTCATTAGCACGCAAATCACTTGCAAAACCTTCAAGGCACGCACGACGCTGGGTTATTTTGCTCTCCTTTGACGAAAAAAATTTTCGCCGCAAGAAACTGCAATGCCGCTTGCTCCCAGTTGTACCTCTAGTCGTGGAGAGAAAATAAAGGTATTGAAACTAGAGTCGTGATTGATTCATAGACCTAGATGAGTAATATCCTATCATCAACAGTTCCGTTACTTGCTTGTTGTTCTAGAATCGTGCTTCGAATAGACACCAACAATGATCACAACAAGAATTATATCAAAGTCAGCACAAATAACACGAACAGTACTCCAAAGTTTTCGCCATTGATGGTATGATTTCCAGACGGTGCAGATGCTTTGTCCGTCTTGAAGAAGCTCTGCCTCGAAGTGCATTCTCCCTGCCATAGTTTTACACCCACCAACCCGAATCTCTGAATCGAAATCAATTTAGAGGTCCTGAGAGTGAGAGCCCATCTTTTACACTTCTTAGTGCCCCTCTCAGCTACTTACAACTTCGCAGTAGAATTGCATGGCTAAGCTGAGATGTTCCAAAAGATGGGATAGCGGTGCCCGTAATCAATGAGTAGCAGGAGCTCCTCACCTCGCGATGCGCCATCGAGAGACGTACTGGCGGAAGACGCACCACTGCTCTCATCATTGGTATTAGAAGCCAAAGAAGTTACTGATACAGGCAAACACAAGTTACAAGATGAAGATCAGGATCCTTGTTCAGTAGTTCTCCAAGAGCCAACTCCCGATGACTCGAATTCTCTATCCCACAGGGTTTTTTAGGGTAACCAAACGATGTAGACGTAGCATAACTGACGATTCCGCGTCGTCATTTGAATCATCATCGTCGTCGTCGACACTTCTGCGATCGGTCAATCTCAAAGAGGATAAGCGCACTTGCGGACTCTGGCCTTGGACACTCTTGACACTTCCGGAGGAGGTGGGGTTCCTCTTGTTAGTACCATTTAGTACTACTGTATCATGATCTTGCCCTCCACTAGGACCGTTTACTGCTGTGTCTGTATTATGATGTCCTCCAACATGACTAGTACGTCTCCCACGTGGTGCTGTATCACTATCATGCTGTTGTAGTCCACCTCGTGAACTAGAAGTTGTAGTCCTTTTATTGTGTCCCACTGGAAGATGTGGCTTCTTGATCTTGTTGCGGCTTCCAACGGACAGGCCACCTGTTTGCGGGAGGTAGGTGAGCACGAAGAGCACAGCAACAACGCTTACTAGCAGGGTCTCGAAGGTCAACAAGTCGGAGGTGACAGTTCCGACTGATGGCGCTTGATGGGAGAGACCTCGCCCATGTTGATGATCAGGATCACTGTAGTTCATTTTTTTGAAAGAAGTTTCGTTCATGGAGGGTGACAACAGAAGTAAGTCAAATTGTAGTTCGTTGTAGCAGGTTCAAGTATGACAAATGAGAGAGAATAGGTTATTTTAGGGTGTGTTGTTGAGAAGCATTTGTACGCATTTATACGTATAATTTTTCTACTATCATGCTAATTGATCATTGACGAAAAACTAACTTCTTCAAAAAACATTTGATATCATGAGATATCAATACAGGAAGACCTACTGGACTGGCTTGTTCGACTTCTTTTTCGTCAGTCTCAAGGCTACAACGCCATTTCATATTATTGTAGAGTCATATTACAGTGATTCCTCGTCCTCCACAGACACAGAAACAGACATGACAGATTTATTGTTGCGGATGTGTCACCGAACGGGGTTCACGTGGATGCCGATGCGCTTCTTCATGCTGATCTGCACCTAGTACGGCCACTTACTGGAGTAGTCATTTGACTTACCTCGTCCTCTGTAAGCGCAGGCTAGATTGAGCATCGACGACCCTTGGCATTGACGTCAACAAGCTTAAATCATGTAGGAGCAGCAAGAACATTCTTTGAAGAGCAGTACTCTAGCCTAACCGAACAATCGTCCCAACCACCACACACGCCCTGCACGAAGTCCTAGCAGCTCAGATAACACCCGTTTCTCCGTAACTGAAGCGTGTTGTTTGGCTTAGCTTCAGAGACAGTGGCAGTCTCGTATCTTCGTCTCGCGTTGGTTCCCGCAGAGGCTCGCCCAACATCGCCGGCCACGCGCCTTCTAAAAGGCCGCTATTGTTGCTGATCCATCGCAAGTGCTCGCGCAATCTGATTTCTGGTGTTGTATCGAGAAGATCGTCTACTCCGCTCAACGTATCAATACTAGGATCTCCATCTCTGCTCCCCTCGTCGAGTTCTATAAACCCCCTGTAGTATTCCTTCGGATGTCGCAGAATGCGGTCACGTCGAACAATTGCCTGTGAGGCTACGTAAAAGGCGAATGATTCGTCCATCTCCTGACTCCAGTCACAGCCTTGTGGACACAGTGCGTTCGGCCGCGCAACCAACACCCGCCAGCATTAGCGCTCACCGTTATCCATCCTCAGATGCATCCTGGTACCGTTTTCCTTTCCCCCTTTGGAAGCCAGCCTCTTCAGGATGTCTTTCTTTGAAGAAAACGTCACTCAAGAAGAGGACTTAAAAGCAAGACTTGACAAGCCTCCTCTTCAGGATGCCTCAGAAACAGAAGATGGGTCGTTTCGATTTCGGGAAGCCTTAACAGAAATCTGGCCAGTAATCATGCTCATCGTTGTGTTTGGCGATATGTTCCAACGACCGGCTGGTTCTCAGTGGACTCTGAATGTACTGCAGTGCCAAAGGGAAATACTCGATCGCGCGATATGCCTGGTGAAGATATTGTGATTGTAGTATTATTTTGGAAAGGTACGCTCGCTGTAGAGGCATGAAAGGCAGATGTAGCAAGCACTTGTTACATGGCATTGTGGAGAAGTTGCTTGTATGAGCTTCTATTTCTTCTTGGACGTGATGTTGTGGTAGCATGTTGCTGCGACGTTGGCAACTTGAGCAGATTGTATGTCGATCGTCGTGGTACGCGGCTAAGTCAGATTTCCGCAAACGAGAGTGATAAGCAGTGTCCTTCATAGCGTGTCCGCGACCGTGTCCACCTACCTGCCTTCTTCGCGATGAAGTTTTGTGTTTCTTCTCTGGACGAGTGGTAACTAATCAGTACTTTCTTAAGGAGGCGAGAGACGAGCTTAGCGACCAGTTCCGAAAACAAGCCTGAAAAAACTGTACCAGGCAGCTGATGCACGACCACGCGCTGCGCGTCTTCTGTTTAGCGGATTTCCACCTCGATTGTAACGTTCACCGGATGTCCTGAGTCACCAGCTGAAAGGTTCGCTTTCGTTGTTTGCTTCGTTCCCAGACCATGATCATTCGAATTTCGCTATATCTGTTCGTGAGCACTGCTCTACCAAAACCGCAGCATTATCATCTGACGTCATTCCATCCGTAGCTGTACTTGGTAATAATGGACATCGAATCATATAACGTCATTCCATCCGTAGCTGTATTTCGTGATGATATCGAATTTGAGTGCCAATGGCAACCTCACATCCGCCTCCCTAGACACTTCAGTGAGTTCCTCGCCCATCAGCACTGGCCACGCAGCCTCTACATTAGAGCTCAAACAATTCACGCTCAAACAATTCACCCGCTCCCTTCATGTTCGCGCGCGACCCTACCGCCTCGCACGTGACGCGCTCGCAAGCGCCCTTCCCATCTGTCACTAAGGACGGTGATGTAAGGGCTCAAGGGACTATTAAATATCAAGCGGCCGCCTTAACTAAAAGTCCGCTGTTATTCGAGAACCATTCCATCATTTCGTATTCGTCAGTTTGAACAGGTGCCGTTGCATTCGACGAGCTTGGCGTAGAGTTCGAGATGTCGTCTTCATCACGGGCTGGGCCTACAGAAGAGGGGAAGAAACTCGCGTACCACTCACGTGGCTGGATCCGGACACGGTCGCGGCGCACGATGGCTTGAGACGCAATGGAGGATTAGAGCTTCACGAAGGTCGTAATTTTCCGTGGCTAAAAAACTTGATGAGACGCAAAGAACTTGTTTCCTTGTTTACACTTCAACCTGATGTTCATGATCTACATCTAGTTGTAGTTCCTGCTTTTTATATACTTAAGTAATCAGATGAAAAGCACCTTTAACTTCTGAAAGAAAAAGCTGAAAACCATTGTCTTAATAAAAGGTGAAAACGTCGTCCATTTCTGCATTCCAGCGACATCCTAGTGGACACACGCCGTTCTCCTTGAACAGAAAGAGCTTGTTCCAGAAGGCTGGCCAGTCTTCCTCTCGATCGCCAGCGTCGTAGTAGTAATTAGCGTTATCCCAAGCCGCGTGGTAGTGATCAATCATCGCCGTACATACTAGTAAATCGGATCCCTCAAGAGTCTGCATCCCGCTATACTCCTGTTGAGAAATCTCACTGGAGATCCCTCAAGAGTCTGCATCCCGTTAATATACTATTGAGTAATCTCTTTTGTATAGAGATGGATTGGATAAAAGTAGCCTTAAAGTGAATAGCGCGTGTGCGACTAGTACGTAGAGGACTACGAATATACTGCATAGCCAACGGGTAATACACGATCGACCGGTACGCCTTCAGAATCACTAGTACTTCGTCACTTTCATCTTTAGGACACTTTTCAACTTCCGACCCAACAAACTAAGTGAAACTCTTCGAGCAACGAAATGTGACATACAAGGAGAATGAGTAAGTTTCTGACAGCTCTTTTTACTAATGGGTATGCAAAGTCCTGCTACAGTTGTAAAATCAGTAGGAAATACCAGTTCCGAGTTGGTTTTTAACAGTCTCAACCCCTCTGTGAGCGCTCGCATCTCCTTACCTTGGTGCTCTGGCGCATCGGGATGCACAAAGATGATAAAGTCGTCCAAGGTGTCGTAATTGTCGACGATGTGTCTGAAGTAGCTGCTCTGCTCTTCCCTTTCGGGTGCGCCAGTATATCGCTTTATCGTCAGCTGGCCCACAACTGCCTCTACCTGTCGGAAATTCTCTCTGCGGGCATTGCATTTAGGCAGGTCGACGGGAATTAGAATGAATTGGAATAGCAGGTTAGCTTAGGTTATGGATCCTGCATACCGAGCCCTACCTCCCTCCAAGTCCAATATGAATCAACACGTTGGATCCACGCATTCTATTTTGCAAGAAGGGAAAGGGATAGCCTAAAAATAGAAAGAGGAATGGAAAATAACAAGCCGGCTGATTATTTATAAGCGCTTTCAGCGTCGCTGGACCTAAACCTTCGCCGTTTTACGGGCAAAAGCCAATCAAGATTCATTGCAGCGCAACCTGGCCACGAATTCCTTGAGCCAAAATGGCTACGGCATTCTATAAAAATCCTTCTGCCGTAACAGATAGATGTACACATGCACTTGCTTCAGCAGGTCCGGGTCTTCGGTCAGCATCTCGCTCTCAGGCGACAGCCAGTCTAGTCCGTGAGCCTCCCCATGCCTATCTTTGACCGAGCAAAAGTTCATCACCATGCCGATTGGGATTATGAACTGGGACTGGGCAGGGATGTGCACATCAATTATCATGGCAGGTGAAGCAGAGCAGGAGATGGAGAGTGAGTGTACATAATATTAATAGGACCAACATGATTAGAAATAGTATTTTGTGTTTGAGCCTAAGTCATGCAACCCATACGAAGCCATCCTCGTCAAGGATGCACGAACAATCTCGAGAGCCTTAGAATTCCAGAAACGTTCTTTCTAACAAAAAACAGAAGATATTTTGCATCTTTCTTGAGAGAACTCAGAGCTCCTCTCCTTCCGCTTCTGCACTGCATGAGGATGCACGAACAAAATAAAATTCAAAAAGACTTACTTCTACTTTATTTCAAAAAGACTTCGACTTCTACTTTGCCATAATGTATTCCAGCTTATCACTCGCCACCGCATCTTCTAGATCTAAAATCCTCTCTTAGAGGTAGGTTTTTGGTGCTCGCTTACCCCGCTTCTTATGCCTTTCTCCCTTAGGAGAGGCATAAAAAGCGGTAAGAAAAGCACCTTTAACCAACCCTTAACTCTGGTATCCTTGCTCCAAGGGCCATCCGCGATTGAGTTTTCCTAAATTCCGATGCAAATAGTCGTGGTACAAGCCCTTTTGTTCTGGAATCACCGTCTCCGCATCATGCCTGAACACTGAGGCCTCCATCTTAAAAAGCATCGTTTGCAAAACACTGCTCGGACAATACAATTGATGCGAGCCTAGGGATTAGAGATGTCATCTGCTGGTCGTGTGAGTAAAAGGATCTTCCCAGACTGGACGATACAAAAAACCTCTAGAAGTGATTAACCACTAGTATCTTTTTCACCTGAGATGTCTGGTAAGTTACAACAACTCGAACTCGAATACTCTTGGGTTATTGAGTTTGAACTCACCAATTAGCTGCTTTCAATCTGACTGGTGAAGGGACTAAATTTTTGACTGATTAAAGACAAGATTTCACTTGCTCTAAGAAAATTTTTTTCTCTCCCCTGCTCAAACCATAACTTATCCTATGAAACAGAATCGACTGTGGCGCGCCCCAATACGATGTCTCGTAGTAGTGCAGAGCGTAAGACTTGAAGATCTGTTCGTCGTCCGTTTCTTGACAGTTCCAATCCGGATCCGGGTCATCATTGGTCTTCACTCCAGCACCTTCTTGTTCTTCTCCCTCGGCACCTGCTCCGCCCACCAAGTTACTCAAGTTGTTAGAGGCTGCGGGACTACATCCCTCAGAACCTCCCCTGCTTCTTACCTAAGTATATTTACTTCTATGAAAAGAGCCAAAGACGGTTGCGCCAAGAAAGGTTGTACTAATTCGGAAACTCTTAATCAACTCGTCCTCTAGTGGCTGATAGTCGGAGAGGTTAGGATAACTGCTAAGATCGTCTTCGACTTCTTTTTCGTCTTCGGATGATGAATCGACGGTATAAAAATGATCGTTCCCAGTGTCCTCGCCAACATCATCTTCGTCATTAAGTAGGACACTCTGAAGTCGCGAATCGGATATCCCGTCGTGCAGAAGAGTGGTCGCCTTGTCACCACGTGAAGATACATCATCTCCACCCACGCTTGATGAGGCAAGCAGGACGAAACAGAAGAGACGCAACATCGTGATGAAGGAGGCGGGGGAAGATGATAGCTTTTTTCAACGGAAGAACAAAAAAACAACCGTAAAAAGAGGCGTACCGTGACGGTAGGAGTCTCCGCTTGAAGAAGCGCGAAATGGTCTCCCGTACACGTGCTAGAACTAGCGTGGGCACATGTACAGTTGTTCTAGCTTGTTTCTACAGAATAAATGTGATCGACCTTACAGGCGTCCTCACTCTCACGATCACTCAACCTGATCAACTCAATTCATTCTCTCATTGGCAGTACTCTCTGTCCAAGCCCTGAGAACTTAAACCTTGTTGGTGCAGCTGAACTCCACGACCGTCTCGGAGGACAGATTTCTAAGAAGACAGTGACTTATGCCATATCTTCACTGGCAAAATCTTTAGATTTACAGAAAATGAAAAAAATATCTTTTGCTCGCCTATAAAGGTGCAGTCTGTTCAAGCCCGTCCTGGCTGCCATGTCATGCGTGGGTCTCTGTTGTAGTGGAGCATGAGAACTACCTACCAAATTTTCAAGAGTACATGACAACTATACAAGTGCGGTCCCTCCCTACAACATGTTGATGTTCAATTTTACATGACCACCTCTTTATACTCCACTTGATCGTCCGAGTCTTCCTCCACTAGTGCGAGTTTTTCCAAGCCTTGCTTTATCGCGCCTTTGCTAGTCGTCTGTTTCTTCATACGACTAGTATATTTCACTTGCACACTGAGCACTTCAATTCGCATGCTTGGTCCACAGTACTCCAGTTTCAGAAGCGCGTCAGTCGGTTGTGCCTTCAGGAAAGCCTCTTGTTGTCGGAAGAGGTGCCGATATTTGTACGAGGCTTGCGAGGAAGGAGGAGCAGCACCAAACACAAACGTGCGCTCCTCAATGTAGTTGCTAGGAGAGGCTCTCGTACTTGTTGTTGCCTCATTTCCACTGTGGTCATGGTCTTTCGGTGATTTCTTTGGAGTCGAATCAATATCCTCCAAGAGCACCAAGCGCAGCTTTCCACGTCCAAGCGGTTCTGCTCCTTCGGCTTCGTCGCCCTCTACTTCGAGTGGAACGATTTCTTGGCTCTTCCCAGTCGCACGACCTCTAAGATTAGAGCCGCGTGAAGATGTCAAGCAAGAATATCTACTACTAGTATTCTACTAAGTCACCGGGGCGGGCACTAGTAAAGTACCTTTACCTGTATTACTTGTAGTTACAAAACAAATAGATACGCGCACACTTCTCTCACAACTCAACTGAAGAGTGGATCATCTTGGAACAACTACGTACCTCCTCGAGAGCGAGTGGTAAAAGAAAACAAAGAGGTACTCAAGTAGCTCAAGTATGGTATGGTATGATGCCCAGATCAGTATCGACTCCAAAAGATATAATTAATATATATTAATAACAAATTTTGTCTTACCGTTATAATACCCTTACCCCCCCCTTGAACCCCCCCCCTTTGAACCGTTGCGCCGACCCTTATGACCCTTACGCCCCCCCCTTGCGTTACCCTTTGAGACCCTTGCGACACCCTTACAGCCCCCCCTTAATGAAGCAGGCGACCCCTTATGATTTCTCCCCCCCTTTGTGACCCCCTTACAAGTTGGCACCTTTTTCCAACCTCTTCACCGTCGAACCCTGCAAAGTGCGCGCACTCCTTCGCACTCGCTTGCCGGTGCTTCTCCTTGATGGTGTTCGGGATGTCGTGACTTTTGATCATCACCTCACGCCGCTCTCTCGTGGAAGTTGTCAGCTTTTGGATCGTGATCGACAAGAGACACAGAGCGTAGCAGAGTGTGCGCCGGTCTACCTTGCAAGAGAAGAGGGCCGTGCCCTATCATAGTTTTCGGGCCTCTCTCTATCTGCTTCCACAGAGAAGAAGAACAACCAAGAGGGACAGAAAATGGCGCATGTTCAAGGTCTTGGGTTGCGTGCGTGTCTCACATGTGGAGACTTGAAGCCTGGGTGCTGGTTCGATTTGGAAGATGCTACGTGCAACACTTGCAGCCGCATGTCTGACAGATGGGCAACGGATGAGGCTGACTATGCGCCTGTCATCCGAAATGTGCTGCCTGCTATTGATTGGGCGCCTGTTCAGTGTCCGCTTTGTGGTTGCCGGCTCTTTGCGGAGGAGGTGCGCCTCTTCCACCACAGCACCGGCGCCGAAGGCCGATTTCCATGCTGTTGCAACGGTGTCGCAGATATCCGCATCTCTTTTCCGAATAATTTGGCGGATAAGGTCAACGGCTTTACGCCTAACCAATGGAGTGAGGCAAACCGTGTCTGTAGTGCCGTCGCGACCCTTCCTTCAACTATAGCACGGCGCGAGGTGACAGGCCTCCCATCTCAGGTAACGCACTACACGGACCTCATGCGAGACGGCCATACGGGCCTCAAGTTGCTCTGGTCTTTGAAGGCAGGCACGACGGTGCCGCGTAGGCAGGTTCTTCGTGAGTTTGGGCATGCTTTTCCGCTTTCTTTCGTCTTCCCTACGGAGGTGGAGGTCGATGCGGCGCTTGGTCGTGGGGTCTACATGATGGCTGACGTTGATGGCCTTCCCCGGATTGCTGGAGTGTTGGACCCTTTGAACCCTCGACACGTCGGCGCTTATGCAGGTGCCCTCTACTTATTTACTCTTGCCAGTCTCTTTCCATTGCTTCGTGATGTACATGCACTGTATGACTCCTTATGTGTTGTATGTTGTTACTCTCAGCCTCAGCAAGTCTGTGCAAGTGCTGCCGCCTTTCCCCTTCGAGTGACTTGCTCTCTTCTCTTCTCGCTTCTCTACAGGCCTCCCAGCAGCTTACGGCGCCTCCCGTGATTTGGCTGCGCAGTGCAATAATGCCACGGCGCGCGCGGCAGTGGATATACTCGGCTTCCCGGCTTTATTTATCTCTTATGCCTCTCGGGCGGACCGGATCGACGGCAGTGAGTTGACGGAGTTCGATTTCTACTCCAACTGCGCTTGGAGGGTCACAGATCTATGGGGATACTACAACCTCCTGGAGACTGCTGGCATGTTTCTCATCCGTGGCTGGGTGAGCGCGGAGTCGGAAAGATTGGCGAAGGCGATACAACTGAAGGCCGCGATCGAAAACCGTGCACGCTGCAAGATTCCCGGGCTTCCTGAGTCTTTTCTCGGCAGTGTTGCGCATATATCTGCGCTACGTGCTGACACATTTGAGTGCATCCGCCGCTTGGGCCCTCCGACTATCTTCATAACTTATACCATGAACACGAACGACGAAGCTTTCATCTTCTTCGGCTTCGATGCTACCACATGGGACCCGAAGGACGCCTACACCTTTGCCCCGCTGACGAATAGGATTTTCAAGGTGCGCTGGTCTCATTTCCTCCAAGATTGTGACGACGGGTCGCTCTTTGGTCCTCTCTTGTGGCGTGCTTCTGGTATTGAGTTCCAGCGTGGTGGCCTCATACACGGCCACGTATTACTTTGCCTTCGTGAGCGGTTCCGCAGCCGTCGGCACCTGGAGTCACAAATTTCCGCCAACACCAGCGCCAGCCCCTTCCGCGATTTTTATAGGACTGCGCACACCCATGACTGCAGCAAAGGTTTCTGCACTAAGGTCGGCGGCCGTTGCAGTAAGTTTTTTCCTTATGTGGCTCCAAGTCCAACGCATTGGATGGCGAAGAATGGCATGGCTTTCTGCCAGTATGCGCGCGCGACAGGGGACCGCTTTACTGTGCCTTTTTCTGAACTACTCACGCAGTATTTTGGCTCTTCTCATCAAGATGCACCGCGGCGGACTATGGCGCATGTGAATCCCTTGTGTGTCGATGGGGTGAACGTCATCAAATACCTCTTCAAGTACCCCATCAAACCGTTTTTGCGAACTGCAGAGGGCAAGCTGCTCCAATGGGAGGCGCAACACCGTGAGGGTGACATCTACAAGTCCAAGCGGATCGTCTCCCTCGGTGCGGCTTCTTTCGATTTGTTGAATTTCTCCCGCTATGAGGTCCGTTGTGCGGGTGTTCCTTCCAATGGGGTGCCGGGTCGCCTGTTGAAGGTCAAAGAGGTGCCGGCGGATTGGCTGGAGAACCGACAAGAGGGCGGGCGTCCGGCGAATAAGCTTCTCGCGTATTTACATCGGCCACCAGCGCTCCAGTGTTATGCATTTCTCGACTTTCTCCAGCTTTATCGAGTGTCCCGCCATTCTGTGTCAGCGTCAAGGGAGCCCGTCGGCACTGTTGACGTTTTCGGGTGTGGCTGTGTCTCTTACTTTAGGAATTTGGACCATGAGGAGTTTGTCTGGCGTTTTCCACGGTTCTCCTCAAAATCTGAGGAGACATTTTGGCGCAAGCTTATACTGGAGTCTGGACCTGTCTCGGCTGCTGAGCTCTCACCCACATGGGCGCAGTCTGCTGGCCTGTTTTTGCAGGAGGCTCTCTATGAGTTGGGCAGTCAGATTCTCCACCGCAGCAGCAACGCACTCCTGGGATATGTTGACCACCTCCTTCGCACTTTGGAGTCGACGCAGGAAGTCGTCAAGTATATTCGCATGCTGGAGGGCTACTTCAGTCGAGATGAGCTCACAGCCCCCACCTTCTTCCGCGTTCTTCGTGAGCTTACTGGGGCAGAGGTTCACGCTTTACCGCAGCAAGACGCCACGCCTCTCCGCCCGTTGGTGATGACGCCAAAGCTCGCGGAGGCTGCTGACATTGTCCTCAACCATGACCAAGAGGACGCGCTTCGCCTCGCGCGGGAGTCTTTTGCCGTTGGTTCTGGGGTGTGTCTCATCCGTGGCCGTGCAGGGACAGGCAAGACCGTGCTCGCCTGGCGTGTCCTCTACGAAGCTGTCAATCAGGGGGCTGAGGCCACAGCATGCGCAGCATCTTGGGAGGCCGCGCGCCTCCTTCCCAATGTGGCTTCTTTTCACGAGCTTTTCGGGCTCCGACCGGGCAAGCCCCCGGTAGTATCGCCGGCGCGGGTGGAGTTTTTGCAGCGGTTGCAGGTTGTCTGGATTGATGAGGTCTACCTTTTGAAGCGTGGCGACCTCATGGAGGCTGAGGCCGTTGCAAGGGAAGCGCGGCAAAACCAGGCCCCTTGGGGTGGCTTGGTGGTCTTCTTTGGAGGTTGTGACGCACAGATCGCCGCTGTCATTGCTCAAAATGATCACGAGGATGAGCTACGATTTCTTTCGCCTGAAGAGGTGCAGGCAACCCATTCGGCCGCTTCGTATTTCAAGGACCTCGCTGGGACGACGCCAGTGCGTGCCAAAGTTTTGACCATAAACGAACGCTACAGGGATGACGTGGAGTGGGGCATGGCTCTGAATCAGATAGGTGACAGCAGTGTCGTGTCCATCCCTCTCGACCTTTTCCCACGCATTCCGCTGCATGACATACCACCGGAGGTCGTTGCGTCGAAAGATGAGGCGGTCGCATGTCCGACCCATGTGCTTTGCCTCCGAGTAGCGAAGGAGACGGTGGGCCGCTATGCTGCGCAACATGGGAAGACGGCGCACGCTGAGCATGCCGCTAACGAGTGCATAGATGAGCCGCTTCTCACCCACTGCATCACCGGCCGCGACTGTTCTGATCTTCCTTACAGCGTCTTGCATTGGTGTCCTGGAGTACTCGGCACGACTATGATGGCCATTGGGGAGCATCCGCCGAAGAGCCAGTTCGCCTTTCTGCGGAAAGACGGCGACGTCATCTGGATTCGCTTCGTGGAGTCGGGTGAACTTTTCCCCCTCTGCCGGGTGAAGATGGAGGCAGAAATCGACGGGTTACAGTTCTGCCGCTTTTTATGTGGGAGGAAGTTCAGCGCTTTGCACAGGACGGACCAAGCCGGCGGGCTTCTGAGGGCGTCGCGGGGCCTTCATTGTTCACGCCTTTACTCAGTTGGCACAGGCTTGCCTGACGGCCGGCCTCTGTCCAAAAGATGGCTTCTGTGCCTTAGGGCCATTTTTGGGGACCTCGTGTCCCCAAAAGTGGCCCTTTGGCACAGGCTTGGCAGAAGACTTGGACAAACTGAGTGGCGTTTGTGCCTTAGGGCCATTTTTCGGGACGCCGTGTCCCCAAAGTTGGCCTTTTGGCGCCGGTCTTTGTCCAAAGAGTCACCTTTGTGCCTTACGGCCACTTTTCGGGACCGTGGTCCCGAAAAGTGGCCTTCTGGTGCAGGTCTTTGCCCAAAACATGGCGCGACTTTTCGGGGCCACGTTTCCCGAAAAGTGACCGTTTGGCGCCGGCCTGTCTGCAGGCTTGAGCAAAGCGTTGGCATACCTCCCCGCCTCTCTCTAATCCATCAGTATCCCGTTCGTCTCGCACAGATAGCCACCGCCGATGCCTTGCAAGGTCGGACGTTAGCGCGCCTCTTCGTCGCAGGTGTTCCCTTTGGTCATGGTCGCCTCTATGTCACGCTATCCCGGTGCACCACGCGCGGAGGCATCCACATTTTGGACGATGTGGAAGATGAGGCCTTTCTGAATGAGCAGAACCCTGCGTGCTTTTTGACTCTACCGGTCGAGTAGCCGGCTACGCTGGAGCTGGTTAGTCTTTTCCAGAGTTGCAAAATGAGCTTCCAACATCTTCGTAGGCTCTCTTACACATCTGCAAGATGCGTTTGGTTTTTCCAGGTGTTTCCAATATCTTCCTATTTTATTCGTTCCACGCCACGACGTGCGCAAAAATGACCGCGGTCAAAAATCGAAGACATGAGAGCGTGGACGCGTTTACATTTAACGAAAAGACAAGAGCCAGGCAAAGCGTCCAAGGTTAACACAAGAAAGGAGGCCGCTGAGCTCTTTGCTATTGATGTGCTGGGCTCTCTTTTTGGGTGTCTCAGAGTGTAAGCTCTTGCGAAGATCGTCGTGGTAGTTCATTCCTCACAAGATCACAGTGTCCAGGTCTACGGTGCAGGTCCGCGCAATTCTTGAACAGATCGTTGGTGGCGTTGGTCATGGCTCTGTCGCAGCTTTCAAATTCTTCAAGTCTTGAGACCATAGTCGAGCCTTTGTGGATGTTGTGTTTTATTTTGGGGTGGTTTTCTTCTCTCAGGTCCGGCCTTGGATGGTGTTAGTGTGCTGGTGATCTGGATCAGAGTTCAGGCTGGTCTCGATCTGGATGATGCGCTCGATCTGGATGATGCGTTCCGCTCTAAAGAACTTGACGAATTTCGCCTGGATTATAGATCGCACGTTTAACATTCACAACACTTCAATGCTGTCGCAAACTTGCCTGTCATCACTCCTCTTCACCAAACAAAAGACGCAGGGAAGGCTTTGCCGGACGGCATACCTTAGGTCAAGCAACTAAGAGAAACTGAGTGAACCACCGACAAGATGCTCGCGGCGCAACAGTCGTCCCAGCGGGGTGCAGCCGCACAAGCGGCAAAGACGGCCGTGGCAGTTGTCAAAATTCAAACGAGTCTCGTGGTCGAGTCGCAGACTCTGCCCCAAACGTGTGAGATGGGTGAGGAGGGAAGCTGGGTGTTCGTCATCAGTGACGAGCTCAGCCTCAGTCTACCGCATGGCTTCACACATGACCACTCATCCGTGAACCTGTTATTTCCGATTGCAGACTTCCGAAAGGCTGTTTGTGGTGACGGCCCCTCTGCGCGGCTGAAGATGTATTCTAATATTTATCTGTAAGGGGTTTGCGTGTGTTGCTGGATGTTTTTACTGTGTATGTACTCGCCGGCTTTGACATTGACTTCTTTCCCTCTATTGCTTGGCTGTCGTTTCATCTTCTTCTCAGCGGCTCACTTTGTCATCATAGACCGCACCACTTCAGCAGTTTTTATCAGCTCATCCACCTCATCCAACAACTACCAGGTTCACAATGAAGCCCGCGTCGGCCGCTCAGCATGTCGTCATCAAGGCCGCTGCCCGAGACATCGCACAACTCGGCGGCGCCTCGGTTCTTCGAGCTCACTGTGAGACGCATTTACAAAATCAGTTGCACAACGGGAAGCATAAGACACGCTGGGTGGTGTCGTTCGACTCCCAGGAGGTACTTCCTTTGTTCGGTGGCTTTGATTCTTAGACGTGGAGCACCTTCCTTTCGTTTCCTTCTGCCTTATCTATGCCCTGTCTTTCGCGTCGTCGCTTTTCTTTAGATTTAAAGGGAGGAGCTTGCTACTATTAGTGTCTTCGTCGTCCTCGCTTGCCTTTCTCCAATCTATCGCCCATCTTCTCAAAATTACAGCGCATGTTCGTGGTCGATGGGGTCTCTAACTACCTCACCGGGGAAACTTGCAAGATTACCCTCGGACTTCGCGGAGCGTATCCCGAGTGCCCCTATAGTACCGTTTACCGGTCGCATCAGCAGACCGCTTTCACATTGCCGGAGGGGAGTTCAGGTACGTACTTATGAAGTCTTTCGCCAGTGCTTTGCTCCACCCAGGTGATGCCGCTCTCTCAGTTCGCTGCATTGTAGGTTTCGCTATTCTGAGACACGGCCTCCTGGTCTCTCCCTCATACCTTCTTGCTTCTCCTTCTCCCACTTTCTAATACATCTACACGTAGGACTTCACACTTCACCACGAAGCAAACTCCTCAGGTGCTGCATCCTTGCCGGGCGTTGGCAAAACTACCATGGCATTGCCCGCGGCGCCGAAGTTGAATCTCGGACTTGCGCCTCTTCCTGTTGCTGCTGCGGGTGCCGGCGGAGCTGGAGCAGCTGCTGTGGGTGTTGGTGGTGCTCTCGCCGTCGCTCCTGCTGGGGCTGAACTTGGAGAAGCACCAGGTGACGCTCGAGGTGCAGGAGGTGCTGCTGGTGGTGTTCTTGGAGGTGCAGGGCCTCTTGCTGGTGTAGCTGCGGGCCAAGGAGGAGAGCTTCCTCCTGGCGTTGTTCCTCCTGCAAACGGAGCACCAGGTGACGGAGGTGCTGAAGAAGGGAAAGGCAAGGGCAAAAAAGGCCGCGGGGGCAAGCCAAAGGCAAAGGCCAAAGGCAAAGCGAAGGCCAAGGCGAAGGCGCGCGCTGCGCCCTACTGATCTCACATCACAGACTATTCCACGACTGACGCGCATGCTCTATCTTTTTGCATTTTCTTCACCGGCTGTTTTCTTGCGTGGTGCCTTTTCTAATTTCTCTCACGAATGTGTTGCTCTGTCCTCTCACGCACTATCTTTTCAAACGCCGTCCCCTCGTGCGAATGTGGCACTCCTCCCCAGGACCAGACCGACCCTACTCAATTTCCAAAACAATCAGTCCGTAGTCCTCTGCTAGACCCGCCTGGCGGCTCTTTTTATTCAGCCTCATGGTGTTCGCTGCTCACGACCTTTCTCTATCTCAATCTCAATGCACCCAGCACGCACCGCACTAGTTATATATAAAAAAATGAATCCATAACAGCAGCAGCATCCCGCCAGTGTGCGGCAACGAATAGCTCCGCTATCTCCTCCCCACGGCGCAGCTTGATCACAGGTAGTTCAGGATGCTCACTCCAGGAGGCACATTCCTTGGTGTCCACTTTCCTCACGCGCAGGACTTCACTACACCCGGCTGCTGCGTCCACCACATAGGGATTCCCTTTGCAACAAGCGCCACCCATGATTTCGTTCCAATGTATGATGCAGTGTCTATGGGAACAATTGATGCTGTACTGCGTATGCTTCTGGACAAAACAAATTGAAAGTCTATTCAATTTCCAAATAAAAACCTTTCATGTTGAACAAGTCCAACAACAGCATTCTTCGACCTCATGGGGCCAATCATTTGCATATTAAGGAGACAAGAACAACGGGCTAGTACAGGAGATTGATACCTAAGGAAATGCCTGTAAGAGGACCAAGAAATAGACTTCAGGTATGAGTACCACAAGGAGGCAACAGCTACACTTATCACGTAAGTACCTTTGTGGATTCTCACGACAGATCTCGCTTGACAGCCTGACACAACACGTACATTAAAGACTTTCATCTCAGCAGTAAATGGCAAGCAACTCAGGAACAGACTTGAAAACACCACAGAAAGGGCGCTTCTTACACTCGCAGTCGTCATCGCTTGCAGGCACACTGATGCTTTTTCACAGACAAAGAGGTTTTTAGCCACAGAAACCCTGTACTCGGACAGGAGTTCCTTTTTACGTTCTACTTCTCAGAAAGACGTGACAGAAAAAATAATCTGACTTCTCTTACAGAGACTCTTCTGCTTCGCAGCGACGAAGCAGGCTATAATACCTATGCGCCACATTGTCTTCGCATTGCCACCTCTCGCACCTGCGTGGTGCACTTCACGGGACGAGAGAGGCGATGCGGTCTAGCAGGTACTTCGACACCGTAGAAGCAGAACATCGAACGAGAAAAAGGGAGGATCAATTCAAAACGACGTCGGACAATGTAAGGCAACATTGCGCGGATGACAACCTGATGAGTCAATAAATGTTGAACATGGACGAGGCTCGTGTCATGCTTACAAAGATCATCATGTTCTTAGATTAATGCTCATGAGAACAAGTCTTGTTTTTGTTATAGTCTTTTACAGGACATATGGAGACATCTGCACGGCTTGCAAGACACACATCACAGCTAGCTCATTATTTTGGCTATTAAAATTGATGTAGATGCTCCTTCTTCGGAGAGAAAGTAAGAAAGGCGTGCTTTTCAGTCCAGGGCAACGGCGGATACGTATTGAACTTAGTGGATCAATCAAGTGCGTGCGGCCGTCTAACGAGCGGCGGCGCTGGAGAACGGAGGAACTAAAAACAGACCCCAGGCCAGCTCTGGAATGTGCAAGCACGCGCGTGTTCCCGCTGACCTAGCCCACTAAGGGTAAAGGCCCCCCATAAGAATAGATCAGAGGCTAGTCGCCTAACGTAGTCACTTAAAAGGAAGATCAGGCGCAAACTAGCTGCGGCCGTCTATGGACTTTGCCCGCTTTGCTTACGGTGTGTCGGGCTGGTGAAGGATGGGCCCGCACAACTCAGCTGACAAAGGCAACCGCGCTCCCGCTGGCCTAGCCCACTAAAGGCCACCCATAGCAACAAGCCAGAGGCTAGCCACCCAATGTAGTCAGTTACTAGGAACCCCGGGCGCGAATCGGCTGCGGTTGTCTATGGACTCTGCCCGCTTTGCTGAGGCTGTTTCGGGCTAATGGAGGATCAGTCAGTCAGTCAACTATATGCGGCCGTCTAACGAGCGGCGGTGCTGGATAACGGAGGAACAAGCAGACCCAGGGCCAACTCTGGACTGTGCCACCACGACTGCGCTCCCGCTGACCGAGCCCACAAAAGATCATCCATAGCAACATCAATCAGGTTGCCTCCACAGGGATGTATTTCGAATCTTAAAAAGCAGGAACAAGTAGGAAGTCTCATCCTCCGTTTCATGTCGCTAACGACCTAAAGATCCAGCATGTAAGAATCTTCTACAAGTTGAAGGTCTTCTAAAAAAATTCGCTTTCTTTTGTTTATGGCTCTAATTTACACCTCATCAAATTTACTCATTTGATTGATTGATTGACTGATTGATGTGCCTATTCCTGAGGTAAAGGGGCTACCTGTTGTTTGGGGGAGGGGGACTTACGTGCAATATCTTGCTTATTGTAGATTACATCTAAAGAGTTCCTTAGTGTCCTCTTAAGCCGTTGACCGCCACACTTTGGTCACACCATCACGCACCAGCTCGTCACACACCAGCTTTTTATTTCGCTCCTCACGGAGACGTTGTTACCAGTCG
Source organism: Amoebophrya sp. A25 (assembly GCA_905178165.1). Taxonomy (NCBI): domain Eukaryota; class Dinophyceae; order Syndiniales; family Amoebophryaceae; genus Amoebophrya; species Amoebophrya sp. A25. The sequence continues at coordinate 649,412 of CAJINU010000041.1, forward strand.
CGCTGAAAGGAACGCTCTTTCCAACCCCCTGATGAGGCCCAATGAGGACTTCAGGAATCATGTGAGTAACGCTCCCTCAGATGAAGATCTCCCGTTGCTTTTTATTTTTTTTTTGGATACACGAAGCACACATCATTGAAGTAGAGCCGAACTTGCTGTGAGTATATTCAGGATTTTTCTCTACACACCATAAAACGCATGCTGTTATTAATAATGTTGCATGTTGGCTCCTTCAGTTCTCATCTGAAAACACTACGCTAGAGCTCACTCTCCAATTGTTGATACGTATCTTGTAGCACAGTTGAATCTTGTTGTATCTAAGCAAAGGAAGCTACGCATTAGGATAGTACACTGTTGCATATATTTATAATAGTGTGAAAGCGGTAGGATCAAGGGAGCAACAAGCCTAGCCCGAGACGGTTGCGCATACACTATGTAGACAAACCTCGGTCATACCCCAAAATTATGATACCACAAGACGTGGTGGAAGATTAGGGCAACCCTACATACTTTAGCATTAGGGCTCACAGATAACATCCGAATTCACGACATCGGTGGCTGATAAAACCACGCAGGACGATCGATATAAGCATGTGACTCAAGGCACATGCGATTAGTAATCGGTAATCTATGGAAACAAGTAGGTGTCATTTCTATGGAAATGGAACAAGTATATGTGATTCAAATATAACAACACTATGACTCACATCCCCTGCGCTCGTGCCTTGAAGGTAGGCGTATAAGCGTGGGACGGTTGGCAGCCGGTGGAGGTCTATATAAGACTTTTAACCTACCTCCTTCACCCCTAGGGTTCATCAGTTTATAATCGACGGGTTCGTAGGCAATTAGTGCACATTGATATAAGGAGGTAACCGGACTCCACCTGTCGCCGGTTTGCGAACTGGTAAAAACTAGGATCACCCTTCCGGCGTTCTTGGCATACAAAAAAAAAAGAAAAAATTCTGATGGAATTTCATGAATTATATCAAAGAGCAAGGAATCAATTTTAGGTACCAACGTCAACAGCCCTGAGAGGTTAGAGGCAACTTAATTCTGCATGCGTCCACAGCAGCGGAAAAGTACTCTAAACCCTATCATTTTCATCAAGAAGTAAAAACCACGACCACAACTTCTTTTCAGCAACAAGTAACGTCAAAAATCCAAAAGACCGGAAAATGTAAGTCAAACATATGCAATCGATCCAGAAAACCCTCAACCGCCAAGCATTATTTTTCTGAACGAGTCTATCCGTACGATTGATGGACTCGATATCTACCGTATCCACCTATTATACGCGTTCTTTCACTTTTAACATTATTGGCTTCTCTCCTGCATGAGCCGAATCTTCTAAGTAGCTTTTTACAGGCATCAATTATAAACACATATTCATTGCGAGGAATTCATGGCACTCGGTGGCGTAATGTACGTACGATGGGATTAATCAGCACGGGAGTTTCTAGTACTGTCAAATTTTGGCAGATACAACCACATACGTACCACAAAAAGCATGCTCATGGCACCGTCTGTGTGGTACTCGTCTGTGCCTGTCTACAGTTACATCTGTCATACCTTCCCATTGCCCTGTCATGACAAAACCTGCGAGTCGCTGCAGACCTGGTTGCATCGACTTATGAGTAATGCCCTCGTCCCTTCGATGTGCTACCCTCGCTGTATCTGATTACTTTTAATCCCGTATGTGAAACTAAGGTCAGCCCCTATAGGCTCGTAGTTCCCGCACAGCGTTTGGTCAGCCCCTGTGGGCTAGTTATCTACAATGTCTGAACCTAAAATCAATTAGATGATGTGGCGAGGTTCGTCGGCACCACAAAACCCCAAGAATCTTGCGGTCGTCGTCGTGTTCTCAAGAAGTGCGAAGACCTGTCCTAGTGCGTCGTGGGCATGGGCATCATCAACATTCTTTTTGAAGATGGTACACCTGTAGATACCCAATCAAGTCCATCAAGTCCTGCTCTGTCTACAGAGAGTCCTTTGTCTACACTTTTCTTGCCATAATTCGACTGTTTTCAAACCAATGCAGCAGAAAGAACAAAATAATGTCCTGATCACCTCTACGTACAGCGGTTGGCGGCACCGAAAATAAGAAGACAGTCTCTAAGAAGTTCAAGTTCACTCACTATGAAGTTCAAGTTCAAGTTCAAGTTCACAGTCTCTAAGAAGTACCTTGAAAGTTACACTCACTATGTATGTCGACATCTTTCTCAGGAACCTATGCTCATGAAGAAGAACTAAATCTCGACCTATCTGTTGTACTAGACCAAATAATCATATTGACGCTCACCACACCTGGTGTGGAAGAAGCAATTATAGATGGTGTACCCGTTTCAGTCTCCCCCCCAGCAAATTCTACCTTCCTACCTCCTCTTTTCCAAGGTATAGTCTCTGAGTGAAGGCCATCGGTTGTGGGCCCTTTTTCCTGTAGGTATAGAGGCTAACATTTGATTCTAATGTAATCTTAATCATGTCAGGAAGAAGGACGTGCATGAATATGGAGAAGTGGCCGCTGTTGAAATATCATTGCACAACATTGTTCAACATGAAAAACTCTTCACGACCGTCTGTAGTGTGATCTTCTTCGAAATTATTCTATCATAGTTCTAAATGCCTGGATCTTATACATAGTATACTTCTCCGTGAATAATGATCACGTCTCCCGGTGCCGTCCCTGTGGCGTATCCTTATCTTTCTAATGTGAAAAAACACCAACTTTCCATATACTTCAGTCCATAATTTCAAATTCAAATGATCTATGTTGATGAAGTACGTCTATTTCTATAAATATATCAAGAACCGCGCTCGTATTTTCAACCTATCCTCGCTGATCATAATATGGCTATTCATTCATTGTGATAAAAACGCGATCAAATGCCAAATCCATGCTGTTCTGATTCAACTAAATTTCTAATTTTTAAATTTTTGCTCATCTCTACCTTAGCTCGATTAAATTGAATTTCTCAAGTTTTTCAAGAGAAGGGTGTAACAACAGTCGTTCTATTTCGATGTATAATTTATCTGGATTTTTACAGTTGAATTCCTAGCCCTAACCTATAAGCCTAACTTGGTCTCATGTAATTCTTAGCTCACCCCTAATATATCCGCAAGTTGCGCCTCTTCACTGTGTGCTGGGGTAAGATTGAAAAAGTTCTGCGCCAGGTCTCTCATCCCCACACGCGCCGCCGACCTCGTCAATGCTGCACCAGGCAAATCCTCATCTGGGATATCCAAAACCACTTGTCGTGCTCGACGTGGGACTTTGACGACACCGCTTTCTCCATCTGTTAGAGCAGCTCAAAACGCTTCACTTCTACCCTGCATTTCCCCAATTGAATTAAGTCCGAAATCTAAATGTATTGGGCCATAACTTCTGTTGGCTCTTTTTGAGTTCTCGTAGGGCATCCTCTTCCTCCTTGTAGAGATCTTGGAGCGAGCGCATTTCTATGGGATGATGCTCCTCCTCATCTGGTTGGCTTCCACGACGTTGTGTTGAGGGTACTCGTCCCAGAGGTTGTAGATCACTAGGCTCCAGAAAAAGCGGTAGATCAACACCTGCATCCACATAAGCTTGGAGATCGTGTTCGCCTCGTCTTGCATCTTCTTCCAGTTCCCGCAAGAGCTTCAGGCTATTCTTGAGCACAGGTCTACTTTTCTTGAGGATGCCACGTGGTCGCTCTTGCTTCTGCGGAGGCGAGATAAGAGCGCGCCCATCTTCAGTGACGCAGTGGGGCCTGTTCCCTCTGAGCCAGCGGACCCAAGTTGCGTCGTCCGGCTCCTCTATACCTGGGTTGTCCCGCTGAAAACGCTGGAAAAGCGACACAGCATGCGGGGAGACCCCTGCGATTAGAGATCATATGCATGGAAGTGGAATCTTGTTGCACCAGCCAATATTATTCAATTAATCTTCATATTACCTGGTACAGTTTAACAGTTAGTACAGTTAGAACAGAACCTGACCTACTACTACCACAACTTACTGGCCTTAAATTCATTGCAGGCGAGGATTGCCTTCTCGGTGCGGGGCAATGGAAAAGCGTGACGCTTTCATCACTTCGATATCCCTCCTCCTCCTCATCGCACCATCTGGCCGCCGCCGCCTCCCGCGCCAGTAGCGATTCCGGTGGGATCCGGTTACGCTGCGAGGGAGCAATGCACCACAGCTGCTCCACATCATCTAAATCAACAGCAGGCTCGTCAAGACCAGCGTCGCCACCCCCAGCAATAGAACCAGAACTAGCGTCCGTGTCTTGAGCTTGAGGCCACATTGAAGACGAAGAACTTGAACTAGAAGAGAAAGAACTATTTGATGCAGCCACTCCAGGAGTTCCACCCGTTGGATTGTCCGAAGATGAACTACTTGTTCCTCCTAGCCCTCCTACTTCCTGTACTAGTACGTCAGCTCTATTTGCATCTGCTTCTGATCTGTCGAAGTCTTTTTCTATTCGGCCGGACCTTGCTTCGTTCGCATCTTCTAGATGATCTACAGCCATGTTAGTAAGCTCTTTTCCATCCTGTTTATTCGAGGAATAAAGAAGAGGCGTTCGCGAGGAGGCTTGACTGGGAAGATCTCTCTCGTCCATGTCGTGGTCGTGTATTGTTACGACGCGTCTTTCTAGGGAGCGTAGAAGTGCTAGTGCATCCTCCTGTACAACTAGCGAAGCATATTGTAGCTGTTGTCCCTTCTCTGAATCTAGTGCCTTTACCTCAGCTCTTGCAGATTCATGTGTACCTTCCTCGAGCAGCGCATTCACTGCCACTGCTGGTGCATCCACATCTGGGGTTATACCAGTTGAGAAAGCTGCCGGATCGTGATCAGGAGTTGCAACTTTTTCTTCATCGTGTTGTACCTGTACGTACCTTTGATGTTCTTGCTCAACGACTCCTGATGCTGCTTCCGCCTCCTCGAGCTCCTCCAGTAAGCCAGTCTCGATGATCTCCGCTTGTCCGCCTACTCCACCGCGCGGGCTTTTCAACAAAAAATACTCCGTACCGGGTCTGGGGGAAGGCTCCGGCGTCGCAATGCTAAACTTCTGTGGCCGAGGCGTCGCAATGCTAAACTTCGAAGAACTTCTTCGCGTTGTTGTACTTCTAGTTCTAATCGCTTCTCCTGGTTCCAATATGCCCACATCAGGAGTAGTGCTCTGCGCAGCAGCGATTGGAAAGTCGACGTCCATGCTGCTGTTCTCCACAGGATTCGCGGATTCATCTCCGTGATGAGCAACACGTGCATCGTTCGCCGATGCATCGTCCCGAGACGGCAGCGCGAGTGGGGGCACAACGTAGTGTCGCTGACGAAATGAAGAACCTGGTCGGTCAACGGACGACGCCGACTGTTCTCGAGCACCTCCTGGTGTCTGAACTGCAGTGATGATGGAGGTGGAAGCAGTAATGTCGTCCTCAAAGACAGCGTGGTCATCCACGATTCCAGCCTCCTGTCCATCTGTTGCGGTCATGCTCGAGCTGGCCACTACACCCTGATCAACAACAGACTCAGCACCGACACCAGAAGTTCCTGTTGCACTTCCTATAGCTTCTTCTACATGGTCGCTTGTAGTTGTAGTTCTAGTTCTTGCACTAGTACTTGATGAGCCAGCCCCACTACTAGAACTGCCGTTGTCTTCCGTAGCGGTTGTAGAAGTGGGAGCACCTTCTTCTCCACGACCACCAGTCTCATTTTCAACCGACATGAGCATGACAGGGAACGATCGTTGTATGGCATCTAGTTGGCACGTGAAATTCCCGGTATCTTCTGGGCAATCGTTGCCACGCTCAAACTCGTTGCCGCGGATGGCTTTCAGGAGGTTTCTAGACCGGCGCGTTGGCGTGAATCCCCCCAAGATATCACGATAATCCTGGATTTCATGAGCTGTCTGTACAGTAGGAAGTGAATCTAAAAAAAAGTCGTCAACTACAGTAGTTTGTGGCTGATTGTTTGCTGAAGCAGCGGTCGAAAGGACAGGCTCTCCACTGAGAAAGGAAGGACTGCCACTGGAAGAAGAAGCAGCACCCGAAGAAGACACACCGACGACACCAGAGAGGACTGCATTTTCAACATCGGTATTCTGTGCTCCACTGCCACTGGAAGTCGACAAAAAATCTAAATTAGCAGCAGAGGTTTTTGCTGTAGCCTCTAAATCCGTAGTAGGCGCTACTGGAGGAGAAAGTGGCCCATGTGCCGCAGAACGAGAGAGGACATCAGACCGCTCAAAGACCTCGACACTTGCTGCTGCGGCGTCACGAGCGGGAACTTGTGTTGCCGCATTTGCAGATTCACTCTCATCTAGCAAACGAGCGGGAATTTGTGTTGCTGCATTAGATTCCGATTCCGCTTCGCCAAGAAGTTGATGCGAGGATTCCACGTGAGAGCTTGCAAGAACTCCTCCATCTAGTATAGCTGCAGCCGCAGACGACGCATCTGCTTCATGTTCTGCCTCCTCATGATCACGCCTGACGTCTGCCTCTGAAGAAAACTCACCAGGACCAGCAACTACCGCTGCTTGTTCCACCACCGCACCAGAGCCAGTATCGGCATTTGCGACTTCTACTTGCGTTTCTGTTCTACATGCGACTTTGCTCGGAGTCGAGACATCAGTCTCATCCTCCATAAGCTCCTGTGCCGCATCACTGGCAGGTGCGGTCGGATGCGCGGCCTCAGTGACAGCTGCTTGCTCCGGTGAAGGCACCGCAGACGTTGCTGAAGACGGGTCTCCGTCACTGCTTGATGCTGCCCCAGCTTTTTCAACAAGAGAAGTAGATGCCTTCTTTCGCCACACAGGGATTTGCATACACAGCCAAGCCGGTGAATCGAGATTCCTCGGCGTAGACATCTGCTCAGGCCCTGCACCTCCAGGTTGATCGTGAAGATCAACTGTTGACAAATCCAAATGATCTGCCTTGCAAGTCCCCGAAAGACCCATTCCACTGCACGAGCTTCGGTATGCCGGGTGTGCGTCACGGTCACCAAGAGGAAAGTCTCCGCACAGCGTTTCACTGCTGTTATTCAAAGGCTCAGCGAGGTTGCGCGCTGGAGACAATGGTTCCGTACTGATATCTTTGCTCGTCAAAGGCGTCCCGACGAACGCACCTCGCCACTGCTCGGGCAACGACAACCTCGGAAGCACAAGCTTGGAGGCGTCGTGCCTGGCTAGATTAGAAGACTTCACATCAATGCTCTGGCTTTGTTGACTCGAAGTGGAAGTAGAAGGAGGGAGACGACACCGCAGCGAGGCTGCAGAAACCGACTGTGCTGGTAACCCTGCAGCATCGTCAGCTCCACTAGACTGTCTTTCCAAACTTTCAAACTGCGGTGGCTGCCGCTCCACGGCACACTCGAAAGACGAAAGTGGGCAGGAGACTGCTGCTCTCCGAGTAGCCATGTGCCCCATGCGAGTTGCTGCCGCTTCTAGAAAACTCACCGGCGCAGTCCCTTGGTCTCCTTCACTGCTCTGGATCTGTTGCTGAGTCTCCTGGTCTGCTGTAGCTGCAAAGGAAGATCCTTGTTGCCATTGGTCCTTCTTGTGATTCCACGAGGCTTCTGCTGTCTTGTCGCAATAAGAATACGGAGGTCCGAAACTAGCGTTGGTCGCGGGACGGCCCGAAAGCAAAAAGGGAGATTTGCAATAGAGTTGCCGCTCTCCATCATGTTCATGGGCCTCGTTGTGTTAGAGCTTGCCTAAATTCATCGTGAAATGCATCTTTGACCTAGAAGTCTTCCCCTTGATTCAAGCACTAGCACGCTAAAGAAGCATCTTCTACTTAAGGTGAATATTTGAGAGCGCCTTAATCGTAGTGCGTCTGATATCCTAGATGGTACACACCAGCGCCAGAAGCTCCAGCAACGCCAGCAGCGGGTGACTTCGACACCAGCTGATGCGCGGCGATAGCCGTCGCCACGACCCCAGGTCGTAGGGGTGAAGACACTGAGTCTCTTGAACGTGATGAGCGAGCTGCGTCACCAGTGGGGCTGAAAGGCGACCCAGCTGCGCCACTAGGAGACCCAGATGCACCATTTCGAACATCATGATTGGTACGAGAACTACGTGATTGGCCACTCGCCACGTGCAGGCCCAAACGTCGGACGCCTTGTGTTATCTGCGCTACCGCTACGTTCCTTCTCGTAGCAAGTTCGACATCATCGTCCGTACTGTCCCCAGGAGAATACGTACTATCCTCGTCTGCCTCTCTTTCGCCACCATGGTGATGATCAACGGTTCCAGTTGCCCTAGAAGACCTAGAAGGAGCAAGACCTACTACACCTCCAGGTCGCACGACGTGTCGCACAGCTCCAGAACTGTTCTGCGAACTCGTATCGACCGTTACCTGGAGCAAGAGTGCACACGAAGTCGCTTTTCGAAGCGTCGCATTCGCACCTCCTCCCCTGATTCCCCCCCACGCAGTCGGCAACAAACCGCTCGTAGACGGTGCTCGCGCAGGGTTTTGAATACTAACATCGAGGGTGCCGGTCGACCGGCTCCGCCGCTCTAGTACTCGTCGGCCACAGCACCAGCCGCTACGGTGTGGACGAGGAGGACCAGTCTCCACTGCTCGTAAGATAGAAGTGCTCCTCCCCGCCTCGATGTGCGCGGCAGCACTTGGAGCTGTACCACCTTGAAGCAGGTTGTATATTTTGATACTTGAATGAGAAGAGTGAAAGGAGCCAGCGCGATGCTCGGTCGTTAAATGATATGCTTACCGATCATACTCCAGAGGCAAAGTGCTACTCTTGCTGTAAAAAAAGAAACCCCGCCAACAGCAACGAGGACTAAATTGCGCGCGCAGCGTTCGCGCGTTTCCAGTTTGAAAAAGCCCCGAGTACCAACAAAAGAGACACGCGGGGCCGAACCATCTCAGGCGCACTAACTTCACCACCCCAGTGAGGGCGGGCAGGGCTGCGACCGCATGCTCTCTACACAGACCAAGGACGAGGCACCCCCATCGGGGGGCCGGCGGGGATGGGTACAGAATTGCGCCCCGTGTGCAAGAATTGCGCGAGTGAGCGAAACGATTCCGTTCCTACCGCACACCCTCGAAGGCCATGCGGGCTCCCTCTGCACGCGCTTGAGTACTCGCGTCCAGTTTGAAACCCCGCCCGCCGATCTTCATTATCGTGAATTCTTCGAACATTCTCAAACAACTTTTAGAATTAGTGAATACCTGCCCCATAGCCATCGGTATGTGACCCGGCCACCGCGTCCCATTTGCCGGCAACCGCCCATGCGCCATCGTATGCGCACGTCTGCCAAACAAGGAGCGCAAGGCTCAGCTGACCCCGCCGAAACGAAAGACATAGATCCAACAACATCATTTTTGTTAAGGAGCACTGGCCTGGTTGTGTGATGCCATTGGCCTCTTCTTTCAAGAGGACTGACAACAAACAAGAATTACTATGTTACTTTTCAGCCAACATCTGTAAATTTTCAACAACATAACTTACTCTAACAGCTACTTTATTGTGATTGAATACATTATATCTCTGGCTATCGCTAGTAATGTACACATTAGTTGAAAACTTGCTTCTAAAATTTCAATCAACGAACTCAAATAAAAAAAAAGTGATTTTCTCTAGTCCATCGAACTCATAACAAGTTATCTCCAGAACTACATTTCTAACTGAGTAAGTAAGCACGTTGCATCATTAAAACAATGCTTCTAATACTAATTCTTCTTGTTATTGTCAAATAATCCAATCATGCGCTACTCAAAGGCACGAAAAGTCAAGACATGTTGCAGGCATTTTAAGTTAGTAACCACCAAGAGACAAGAAATAGAGAAACACAAACATTAACACAGTGGATACACATACACGAAGCTTATTCGTAGAATACAACTACAATACAATAGATACAACCTCTGTAATGCACAATTATGAAGAAACAAAAAATGAGACGGCCCAAGCTGCTCTGCCTCAATCTTCTGTTTTTCTGCTGATCATGTCAACGAAAAAGTACCAAATAATGCAGCATACCAAAACAGAATCAGAATGTCCACATAATCATAACACGACCTCAACGCGTACACCGCTGAAAGCGTACGCCCATGAGAGTTGCAGTCTCCATGCAAGACAAACCTACAGAACCTGCCTCAAGGCCAGTAGAGCAGGAATATGATCAAAGAGTTATGGCACCTTTCTTCTATGCCTATCACTTCCTCCTACGATGCTGCTTACAATTTCTTAGTAGACATGACCAAGTGCAATTAGTAGGGTTCACCGGTGGGCGATATTTGGCGCTCCACCCTGATGGTCTTCACACAAGGCCGATAATTGGACCAGCATGAGTGAATGAATGAATGTACCCACTCCAGGAGTATTATATGATGTTGAGAAATCTCTTAAGTCATCTAGTATCATTCATTTTTTGAGCTTCTTCTGTCTATCGGCAAGCTACAAATGTCCTTAGACTTACTTCGTTAGTTTTTTCTTGAGTTTTCTCAGTTCATAAATGATCTTAATCTTAGTTATGCCTTAGTGAATCTGCTTCTGTCGTAATCCTTCGTTTTGCTGAAAACACCTCACTGCACAAAACGGAGTAAATCACCTGGTGCGATCCAACCTGGCCTGTGAAGTTGTTTTGTTTAGAAGAGGAATTTTCTGGGTTGTGGAGGACGTGTCTGTGTGCTTTAAGGTGTACTTAGTCAGTACGCAGGAGTGTGTCTCAGTCTCTGACTTGTTTGTTTGCTAATCCAGTTCCAGTAGTAGAAAGCAAGCGAAGAAGAAGATGATAGTCCGTACCCGCACCAGTATTCAACAAGAGAAAAAACTGAAACAAGCAAGATGCTACAAGCAACTTAAATGTCTAACTAGAAGTAAAAAGGTTCTGATATGTCTAAGAAGATCCGGACTCTCCAGTGTTTTGTTCTCCATGAGATTGGTTGATCGTTTTCGTACTTCCATGATATAGGAGGTGCTCTAATACAGTTTCACTCATACTCATTCACATGACGAGTAGCTCTACTAGCCTACCGGCGGGACGATGCATTTAGATTTGCTTGATGTCAGCACCTGCATGATTGTCACTGAGAACACACCCGTGGTCGCACCAGTAAAGACACCACAACTGCGCATGACATAAATCAGTGTACTTTATTCCATTCGACTTGTAGCTGAGTCTGAGACTAGTGACTCTGAGTCTGATCCTGATGCTAACTCCAAAATAAGATACAGGACATCAATAAAGGCGTATGCCCTCTGTCTGAAGGAATGCCAAAAAAACGAACTTCATCGCGAAGTTCCCCACAATGCTTTTGCGTCTGAGTGCGATAATCTGATGATCACGCTCTTGAAAATGTGATAATGCGACTGCCGGCTTGAGGTGATAATCCAACCCAATGCTTGATGTGATCAAAATGCGAGTAGAAAAAATTTCGGGCTTGATGTGATAACCCAACCAAGGATGTGCCAGTGGATGCGACCGCTTGAAAATGCTAATGCGGCAATGGATGCGACTGCAATAAGATCCCGCCTGAAGACCATCGCTGCGAGGAAAATTTCGCCACCAACCTTGACTACTAAAGTGTCCCAGGAGGCATCGTATGCCTTGCTGGTGGAAAATGGTGGCCTCCAACAGGTTGTGCTCCATACTGCCCACCACCCGGCATCCCCCCTTGTTGCGGAGCACCGTAGGCTGGCACAAGACTGTTACTTGGATATCCGCCACTAACGCCATGTCCACCTGGTGCCGCACCTGGAAAAGCGCCAGTAGGTGGTCCACCTGCCATCGGATCCATCAATGATCGAGGCATGGAACTATTGTTCCCTTCTAGAAACGATGCACCAGGTGGTAGACTTCCAGGAGGTACAGAAGCGCTACAAGCACCCGTCCCGGATGGAGCAAAAGCTCCGACAACAGCGAGTCCACCTAGTACAGCACCCAACCCTACAGCAAACGTGAAAAATACACCTGGAGAACGAGTGGAGATCATACAAGAATTATGAACTTCTACTCGTTGGCTTCAACAAACGTTGACAACGAGTGAAGATCATACAAGAATTATGAACTTCTTTCTACTCGTTGGCTTCAAACGTTGGACCGTGATAAACTCACAACACGACAAAGCAGCATCAATAAACCAAGAACGCTAGAACAAAGATCCTCATGATTCACTCAACTTGTTTTTCCTCTGTAGTAAGTAGGAACTGGAACTTGTTCAATACGATCAGGATCCGAATTTCCTCTCGCTCCGCCGCTCCCCACAGCGCTGACTAATTTCTCGGATGCGTCGCCAAGAAATTTCTGGGCTGCTGGAAAAAGCACGCGCCTTGACTCAGAGCGCAAGCCAGCACGACCACTATGCAGCACTGCTCCGAGTAGATGGGTAGCAAAAAGCGTGGGACCTGGGAAAACGTAGATGCCTGCCGCTACAGCCATAAGACTCGCCTGCAACGAATTCACGACTATTTCTCTCCTACTCAATGGAGGGCCAGAAGAGCTGGAGGAGGAGGTGGCGGGTCCTACGAATGATCCGGGCATACCGGTTCCGAGGGCTCGTTTCTCAGGCGTGGGAAGCATCAACGGATGCTGCTCGCTCATGCGCCGGTGGTCTGAATAAAACAAAAAAAAGGCAGTGTAGTCGGGTGGACGAAGGAGCGAAGGAGTAGACTCATTTTTTCACTGGTGCAGTCAATGGCAGCATCTAGAAGAAGATATATTTGATCTTTTATGCACATCTTGCATACACGATGCATAGGCAATAATCAGATTGTACCCGCATGTCCCTCGACGTCGGAGCCTGAATTGGATGACATCCCTGTTCTCGTAGACATCTCCGCTTGATCCGTGCCTCGTACAAGATCCACTCCAATCCGTCCAGGCTGGTCTCCTACTCCACCAACTCCTCCTCCAACCTGTGGGGGTTGCGCCGTAGAAGAACTGCTCTGTTCTGGTGGCAGCAGCGCGGGGAAACGACTCCGCACTGGTGCTACTATCTGCCGATTGACCAACTCTTTCGTTGTGCTAGAGGCTGTCTGCCACAAGGAGTGTGCGCTATGGGCAGCATCTGCAAGTACGAGCTGGATCTTCGCTGCCCGTTCCGGACCGCATACTCTCTCCGGCACCGTTTTCAGAACAGCTGTACTATTAGAGTCTGCTAGATTTTGCATCTCGGCCCCCTCATCTTGACCCCTTTTACCACCTTGTATTTCACGAGCACAATTATACAAGGAAAAAGGGGACCAAGATGCCGAGACTTCTGATGGAAAATAAAAACTGACATAATTATACTAGAGCTCGAGAGCATCGAGAGAGGCCTCTTAATCGCAGGCGCAACGCATTCTACCGCGTCGTCAACCGGACTCGCGAGCTGCCGGGCAACGTAAGGAGCGAGCAGCAATGAGAAGCAAAACATGTCCAGACGCATCCAGAAGTGCTCGCCGTAAGCCGAACACAACTCTCCCAACGACCCAATCGCGGACAACCTACAAGTGCAAGTGCATATACATATTGGGGAATCATGGGAGGAGGTGCATATACATTTATTTATTAGTTATCATCAAGGGTGCATCCTAGTAGAGGTGCATATACATATTAGGGAATCATGGGTGCATATACATATTAGTTATCAGGTGCATATTTATTAGTTATCATCATGGGTGCATCCTAGTAGAAGTGCATATACATATTAGGGAATCATGGGTGCATATACATATTTATTAGTTATCATCAAGGGTGCATCCTAGTAGAAGTGCATATACATTATATTAGGAAATCACGGAATCATATACATATTTTATTTTATTAGTTATCATGGGTCTTCAAGTGATATCAATAATATCATACTCAATTGACGATCAGGAACAACTCTAGTGGCGACCAGACATACCATAGTCGATCGCAATGACGACCATAGCACAACACACACAGAGCACAAAGAAATCCGGCGGGATCGTACGCGTCGCCCGGAGCGCATCAAAACAAACAAACAAACAAACAACTCTAGTGCTTCCAAAAGTATGATTTTAAAGAGCTCCAAACCCAATTAAAAACCCTGATATTCGTGCAAGAGGAGGAAGTTGCGGCAGCGGGTATAAGAGCATAGGACGCGTTGGTACTAGTTCCGTAATCCACAGGTAGATTAAGTTATACAACTTTCTTCCAAGAAAGTAAGATATACTACCAGTCAGTACATGCTGTCGAACAATCTCCTCTCCACATAAAAAAAAGAAAATGCCAATTATACTGTGGAAATCCCGGTCCTCCCTTCACCGAGCTCTGGCAGCTCTGCCCTGACAAATGCGCCAGCATGCGCGCCCACCGCAGACCTGCTGCGTGCGCCGCCGTGTCCAGACTCGTCTCTTTCGCTCCCAAGGACCCACTTGCCATTGTGGCAGCACCGACAGCGACAGCGCTCTGCAAGCTGTCCGCCACTTGGTCTAGGGACAAGTCCTCCACCCTCAGCTTGCTCAGAGACGTCATGACGGAGTCGACCAGTTCACCCAGGTCCAGTGATTGCAGAGCCTGCGAAATTTTTTGCGGAATATCTGCTAGGAGACCAGCAGTAGAGGACGATGAAGTAGGAGCTGCCGCGAGCAAAAGCAGTGGTGAAACACCCACTTGCTGTGCAATCTGCTGCGACAAGCTTGGCGGCGAGACACCGTCCGACGATGTGCTAGGCATTGCTGCGACTAACTACACGAGAAAAAACAAATAAATTTCAAGTATCATCGGTAGAGTTGTTCGTTTAGAAAAGGTTCTTCGGTTGGGTTGAAACCTGCAATCTTGAAGAAAATCTACAAAAATCTTGATTTTCTACTATTCGAAATTACTATTACCCCATGCCGATAACGTCAAAAATACGAAGTCCTCGAAAATTGACGTCCCAATGAATGGAGCTAGACACCTAGAAGACATCGATTCATTCATTCATTCATTTACCTAGCACGATGAAAACAATCTTTAAGATAGAGATAGTAAACAAGAACTTACTTAGCCTCTACTAGTTCTAGCGATCGAACCCAACCCGACAATGATCACATTTCCACCCTTCCGAGAAACATTTTTCTAGAACCAAGTAAGATCATACTAACAGGAGATACTTACAATCTTCAATCGTAGTAGAAGACCTTGTCCCCAGTAGATCTACGATCGAGGAGAGAGTCCGTTTGGCAACAGGAGGTGTACTTTCAGGAAAGGGCTGAACAGGTTTCTCGCTTTCCCGAGGTTAGATTCTGGTTTAACGGCTGCTTCAACTCCTCCAGTTAATATTGAGCAGAAGCAACATGTGTAAAAGCTCAACTTGTTCAAAGACTAATATGTTGTATACAGTCGGCGCAGGGAGATACAGTCAGACTCAGATTTGAATCATATTATAAGTCAGAGGACACCATCAAACTTAAAATACACTTCTGCTTGCTTCTAATATCGAAATATCTGTACAACTCTTTGTTGTTCATGAATGTGCGTATAACGAAAAGCCTTCTTGTGCCAGCTAGTATTGCTATGTCGGTTGAAAAATAAGTAACAAAACAAGAGCAGACAGAGATCTAGTTCTCTATCTCCAGCCCTCTATGCCTATGATGTGTTATAGATTAATGTAGTTCACTTCTTCGTAGACTATGACTTCCACTTCGTAGACTATGAATGATTTCGATTCTCAAAGTTGTAATGTTGATACCCAATCACTGAATGGTCACGCATTGTTTTTTCATGTTTGTTGAGCTTGTTCTGATAGTGAAGTAGATCTAGAACTAGAAGAGTACAGCTACATATTCTGATACATAATTCGATCACACTTCTATCCTTCCGCCTCCTGCTCCCCGGCGCTGCGTGATTGACTTATCGTCCCGAGCACACCTTAGTAACCCACTGCTGGTCGAATAGGGTAGTGGAAGCAGCCGCGGATGTATCGGTACTCATCCTTACTTGTCCGCGTTGCTCGATAGATCTTCGCTTCGTCCCTCAACCCAGGTCCTTCCTGATAGTCCGATGCTAGCCCTGTCAGTGGTTCACCAGGTCTTTTCTGAATCAATCGAAGATTATATTTATATAGCTATCATTTGTTTTCTTTAGGAGCTTAAAACACATCATTGCAGCGACAAGAGAGTCAATCGACCTAAAACTTGTCGTTTCAAAAAAGTAAAAGTACATCCTTTGTATCCCCTAGCGAAAGGATTCTGCTTCGTGTCTGCCCAATGAGGGTGTATCCTTTCCCATGGCGGAGGGAGGCGACTCTTCAGATGCTCTGGCGGTTCCCGCTTACTTTCAGCCTGTAGTAGATTATTGTGTGAGAAAAAACATACTAGGCTACTGGCTCCCTCTCTTGCCTGTGCATCTTCTCCGTCAATAGGTTTTTCATTCCTTTCAAATTGTCCAGAACCCAAAAACCGTGGAGGAAAGAACTACTGCAGTGGTCATGTCATGCCATTTGTCTCCGGTTTGACCTCCCAAATCAACCTTGAGACCAGACCCCAGGGAACTAAGTCGAAACCGTTCCAAAGTAAGAGTGTCGCAGTCTAACGTACTAAATCACACGAGAAAGACCTACAAAATCACACGAGAATAAATACCATCATCTGCCTTGTTTTCTGGCATCCTGCACCAGATCGATAATCTGAAGTCCATCCTGATGCACCGCCACCGGTTGCCAGTGCCTGACTACCCCGTCCTTGCCCAAGCTGATACTGTTTTCGCTTTTGCGCTACACCTGCGGAATATGTGAAAGACGGACACTTGCCTTCTTTTTCGCCTGTAACAGGTTAAAGGAACTCAACATACTCACTGCATTGAGAAAGTCAAAGTCTTTTTTAGTTGTTGAAATACCTACCAGCCCAACTTTAGACCACAAAGTAAGAATACCCAATGAGTTGTAGTACCTTCCGCATAGGTGAAAGCTCCTATATTCTGCCTATAATCCGTAGTCCACTCGGATGACGGTGATTGATATTTCTCTACCGTTTTTGACCTACGTGCGAACTTCTGGTGCGGCAGCCTAGGTTTCTCTGAAAACCTGGTGATTTTTCATTTTGGTTTTCAGAGCAACTGGAAACAAAACTAGGAATCCTTCTACGAGTCTTTTTCTTTCCATCGACAATGTTGTAAATGACACAAATGAAGAATCCACAATTCTACCGTAGAATTGTGGATTCTTCATTTGTGTCATTTACAACATTGTCGATGTGGCATAGCACATTAATCACCCTGAACCACGAAAACAATCGAAAAAGAGTTTGAGTCTGTAGGTACATGTTCCGTATCCCCTCCCATCTTTTTGGTCTATTCCATATTCCCTGGCCAGTGTGTGGCACGAAGTCTGCCTGGTAGAGTGACCCATACCCTTCTCCAGCAGGATCTTTTAGTCTATTGGGTACTGGAGGTCGTGGTTTTGGTGGCTCTGACGCCGCCCGTTTCACCCACTTGCCTACTTGGAAGTGAGTGGGGTCCATCTTGAAGATGCTGAAGAAGAAGAAGATGCTGTTCTTCTACTTGAACTAGATCTTGTATGATCGATTTCAAGTTCTAGAAGCCTGCGCCGAGGACTCTGTTTGTGGCGACCTCCCGCTCCCGCGGCTCGCCACACCAGATGCAACTACTTGTACTTGGCGGCAAGGACCCTCTGCGACCACCTTGCACCGGTGATCCGGTCCACGATGCTACCACAAAATACTTCCTAGTACCACAAGATCTCCCTGGTTACTCTTACTTGCATTTGTTTCATACAACTTTCTATTAAGTTTCAGGCTTATTGTTACACTCCGATACTAGATGACGGCATTCATCTGCAACTAGAAGTTTGAAGAGTACGCTTTTATGCCTCGTATAAGAAGGAAAACGAGAAAAATGCATCACCAGTACTCACGGATTCAGAATGATCTAGCAACATTTTTCAAGAGGGGGATGGGGGCAGAACTCCTGACTCCCTTGTGCTGATACGATTCGCAGACAAAACCGATTGCTTGGAATACTTGTGTTTTCAAGTAGAGATGCTAGGCTTTAACCGATATTCATGTCACACAGGAGAATGTTCGATGATCATTATACACCTCCAACTTATTACCGACTGGTCAACAGAATCAAACGGTTTTGACACTAACTTACCGACTTATGCTTTCCTTGTAATCCATAATCCTTTTCCCGGCAAAGAAAACACATTCATGTCGCAAAGTCCTGACTGTACACGAAAACGGCGGAGGTAAAGAAAACGGCGAGGTAGCAGGTGCATGTCGTGTAATTACGAACCCGGACACCTC
Source organism: Amoebophrya sp. A25 (assembly GCA_905178165.1). Lineage (NCBI taxonomy): Eukaryota > Dinophyceae > Syndiniales > Amoebophryaceae > Amoebophrya > Amoebophrya sp. A25. Next base: position 667,602 of record CAJINU010000041.1, read on the forward strand.
GCGCCCAGCAGTCAATTACGAACCCAGACAGCTGCAGTAGGGAAGCGAGCGAAAGGGCACAAGCGGCCGCAGCTATATTCACTTGTCAGCCATTGCCACAAGCCTATCCCAAGCGTCATCTTTCCCAACAGGCTGTAGTTGTAGGCCGCAGGCTGCGATCTCATCGTCGCAGTTTTTTCTTGCTTTTTCGATATCCTCGCGGGCTTTCTTCAACGAATTGCGCCCGGCCTTGCCTCCTAGGTTCAGTTTCTGCATCTCCGCCAATGTCTTCCGCACGTCTTCTACGAAAAACTCGCTGTCGTCCCAGCCACCTAGTGCGGTGCCGCACTGGACCAAGTGAGGCAATAGGCGCGCGTAGATGCGAAAACTGTCAACTCCCACGTAGTGCGTCCTTGCCAGATCCATTTGCTCGAAAATCGCCCCCAGAACGTCAAATATGCTCAGCTGGTCTTCCTTCCACCCAGTTCTTGGGTCTATGCCATCGCTGCAATCCTTCACCATTTTGTCAAGCTCCTCCTCGCTGGGCGACTTCTGTTTCTTCGACGGCTCGAAGTACTCCAATACTGCTTGCACTGGGTCAGGGCTTGGATCCTTCACGAGCTTCACTAGCATATCTCTGTGCTCACTGTATTCAATGTATCCACTCGTGTCCGTCAGACACTTCGTTTTGCCCTGAACATACTCAGGAGCGCGCTTCCTATCAGCGAAGCTCACCGCGGCTGTCGCTGGATGTCCGCTCGCTGCCATCGAGGAACTAGCGCCACTATTGACATTCCTGCCCCCTTTTGCTGCGGAAGAACTGGCTCCCGCAATCCCAGCTTCGACAGTGTTCCTTTGCCGCTCTTCCCTTTTTTGCTGTTTGCGGGAGCCGCTTTCTTGGGTGTCGCTCGCCTTCATCAAACTCCCCTTCTTGATCCCAGGCTTGGCCGTGGTAGAGCTGGTCGCCTTCTGATTTGTGGTAGAGCTGGCCGTCTTTGCCTTCTTCGCAGGAGGTGCGGGCGCCTTCTTTACAGGACCGATTCGCTTCATGTTAGTTATAGTTTGTGAGTGTCGAGTACAACTCGAGCCTCTTTGATATGGTGATGATGTTGTGTCAAGCGCGACAGTGGCTCATTGCCGACGGATAGTGGACGGGCTTTCATATCAAGCTGAATATTGTGGGGGAGTGCGCTCTGTGGAACCTACCGGGAACCCGAAAATCTCTCTTACAGATGACCGACTGGTAGTGACCCTCAAAGTCTACACGGACGCCTCAACTTCTTTCCCGATACAGATCGGGCTCAACGAGCCCTCTCTACTTGATTCCTCGCTACTGCGCAGCTCTGCAGCTACATTTGCTCCACCTCTTTCGCTCATCTGCCTCAAAACGAACATCGCGCTCCATTAACTTCCTTGAACAAGATGCGTCGTCACGAGCACAGTTTCAGCATGCTTGATTCGAGTACGTACGTCAATAAAATCCATTTCGATTTCACTAACAAGCCGCCACGTCTTCACCGACGGCGACAGCACCGCGGCGACATTAAAAAGAGGGTCCTTTTCATCTGGGTCCGTTTGGTAGGGGTCATCTCATGATGTCAGCATACAATACTGGCATCGATGCTGTTGCCGTCAATCACTGTAGGTCTCATCATACGGCAACATGAATGAAAGTGTCTGTGTCACATTCGCCAATTCTTGCGTGTTGTCACCTCTAGATAACCTTTCTTAGAATAGTCACATCTTATAACAGCTTTTTCCAACGACAACGTGCTTCTAGACCTAGACCTAGCCAACTTTTTTAAGACAAGGCAACTATTTATCGATCTAGTCGGCCAATCAAAAGTCCGTTTCTTGACCCAGTATGTCCTCTGGGATCTTCTGTCGATTTACAACACACCAAATCTCTGTCTGAACCTTTTTTTTATCAATACTAGCCTCTTCTTCGTCAACTCAAATATCAATATGGTTCACTCTGCAGCGTTCCTCTGCAGCGAGTCTTCATGTAGTGACGTCACACCTGTTGTAGTAGCTACTTCGACATAGCATTCATTTCATGCGATTTGTGTAGTTTCCTGCTCATACACACAGAGCAGCACGATCGACGCCAGCAAAGCGTGGTCTGGTGGGTAGTGAAAGACGAGCAGCCTCACTTTTTTGGGTACTATAATTTCTCAACCACATGACCCTTGAAGGCCGATAACGCCAGGAACACACATGAATGTTATGAATGATGTTCATACTTCTATGCCCGTATAAAAATCATCAATCTACCTGCTAACAAATATGATGTGAGGAGTTGTAGCTGCTAGCGACCTTCTAGATGATTATGACGTTATTGAGATGATTTGAAGATTCATGACAAGTAGAATACAATACAATCAAGTTTCTCACCGATGCGTGAGAAGTTGGATAGAATAGAAATTTTCATAGAACCGTTGAGTAATGCTATAGCTGATTTGATGATTGAACCAAGTGTTTGTGTAGTTGATTTGATAGATTATAGATTTGCGCTCTTAGTCGAATCTACTATGCTTCTTTTACTATTCTAGACACTGTGACAACTTATGTGTGCCTGTGATATCGATGTTTCACACATGACTACTATGTTGTGGACCCGAGTCCTACCACGCTCCTCGTAGGCACACCCTGAAGAGTGTACGTGAAAGGAGAGTAGTAGAACCACGAGAAACGGCAGACACGAATTCCCATCATGCCAAACATCTCTACACGTACACACAGTCAAGCCTGAACGCCCGCCTAGTTTGACACGAAATCCTTCCTCGTCCCTGAAAAGGCCGCACGCCAGTCTAATTCTTCCTAGTTTCCTGAAGGTTGTACTCTTTGGTGCTGCAGGTCCATTGATGGTGCTACTTACTTTTCCGCAGGTGTCATGTGGGCATGAAGCATTTCTGCAGTGAAGTAGTCGTGAGAGCTGGTCGGACAGGGTTTCTTGTCAAAATAAGCAGTAGTTGGCTTGCTTCTCCACCTCACGATCTCTTCCTGATTATGTCTATTTTTTTCGCCTCCTGCTTATTATTTCCACCTCGTTCTCCACCTCGTCTTCCTCCAAGCCACCTGCTCTTCAGAAGTTCGGTACTAGTACTTCTAGACCTCGATCTAGAACAACAAGTTGCCCTGTTCCTTCTCCTTGTAGACCATTTCGAAGTACTGGTAGACGATCGTGACCGCCAACAGGATTCCAGTTCCACTGCCGATCGCTCCCAAGAAGTCCGCGACAACGGTCAGCATACCAATGCACATACCACCGAAAGCAGCCGCGGTCGGAATGTACTGGTTCAAGACGGACAACAATGAGGTTTCCCGGTATCCCTTGAACAACAGCTGCTGATCTCGGAGCTGCTTTGCGACGTCCCGAGGACTGCTTCCGCTGATCTCAATCCAGGTCTTGGAGAACAAAGCGCAACTCGAAAGCACAAAAGAAATGTAGAACAAAGCGTGGATCGGGTCAACCTGGATCGAATGGAGAACGATGTCAATATGCTTTTTAGGCGAAGAATTGAGAGCTTGAATACGATACAGGTGACGAATACACCACACACACAAGACGATGAGTAAGAATAAGGTGTTGTACTTGAGTCATAGCATGCACTCGACTAACTAACGTAATACTTGAGTAATAGCATGCATCTGCTGGTATTCTCATCTACTAACTAACTAGCTAACGCTCGCAACAGCACTCTAGTCAAGATGTTGCCTAGCTTATGAAACTCATCGAACAAGTCTGATGGCCAAATAACCTGATTGGCATTGAACAAGTCGGCAACAGATGGATTGTCAACCATAACGACCTAGGTTAAATTAGCTTCTACTATATCTGCGATTCTATGGTACGAGAAATTTGCATTCGAAAAATTTCTATTGGAGACGAGAAAAAAAACAGCTAGACATCCAAATTTAAATCATGTAGTACCCAAATATCGCTGAAGCTGTTCGGCGGCGAGATGTAGTAGGCGAGGCCACCGACTGGGATGCTCTGACCTCCGTAGTCCAGGTCTTGCCATTGTCCGAGGAGGTTGACCTGAAAAGATATTCTTGTTGAGAGTGTTCTTTGTTTGAAGATAATCTTGTTTGTTTGTTTGTTTTCTAATCTTGATAATCTTCTAATCAACAAAAGCGAAGAAACGAAAACTTCTACCTCAAGTCGAGTGGATTTCTCATTTTCATTCTCTTTACCTTTCATCAACTACATTAAGCAATTTCTACGAGCCATTGAACGGAAAAGTTACCAACATGTTGCTCTTCCATCGGCGGTAGAGCAGCTGGGAGAAGAAGTAGAGATTGGAGACAAGTGCGGTCTGCAGGATAATCGGAATGTTGCTCGTGTAGAACAATTTGATAGGATAGCTACCCTGCTGTCCCCTAACTTTTTGGTACTTCACTGCGAGATCCACTCGGAAACCTGAGTAGAAGATGTTACGTCAATATGTGATGTTGCTCGTTCAGGTGATGCTGAAAGTGAGTTGCAATTGTTGATGATTTGATAAGAGCTTGAGCAACCTAAGAAACTTCAGCTGAAACATTAACACAAGCAGAAAAATATTAAGTACCCTGGAAGTAGATGACGATGAGGAAGACCAGGATTGTCGCGAAGACATTTGTCAAATTCGGTGCTGACTGCCTGTAAAACGCTTCTTTTACTGCTTGCAGCTTGTCCTGTCTCGAAAAGACCAGATGAAAGAGAGCGACCACGGCACCTGGAGGAGGTTGTAATTCATATTGGAAGTCACTATTATCGGGAAAGCAAGGTGCAAAAATCTCAACTTCGTGTAGATACTGACGCTAAAAAGAGAGCTCCGACACTACACGCAGCCACAAGCATGGTGATGAAAAAAAAGTACCTTCGAATTCGGTTCCCTTTCCAGTGTTGATAGTTGTCGGCGAGAAGGTCTTCCACACAATAGCTTCGCAGATATTTGTCGCGATGAAGAGCGAAATACCTGAAAAAATTTCATGAATAGGGAATCCAGTTCTACACTTGTGAGATGCACACAAATAATGCACATCAACTTACAGGTAGATAAATGAAAGTGGTTGTCCTTATGGTACTACAAGAATTCAGTTTGGTGGTACTACATCAAAACACTCGACTACGTGTTTTTCTTCTAAGTACAAAAGAGCTTCAATCGACTTATCAGTTACCTCCGCCCAATCCGTATCCCTTCTGGAGCAGCTCATCTAGCAGCAGGACAACAACACCAGCCCAGAAAAGCTGAATAATGATGAGAATCGCGCTGCCTCCACCGAGCTCTCGCACATCTCCATACATACCGGACAACACATAGCTGTTCGATGAATTTTTACAAGCAGTTTTTCTCACGATCGATTGATTGAGATTGGCCAGTTGGGGTAGCAAGAAGTGACAGGAGACAATTATGATTGTTTTGAGGACTGATTACAAAACGATTTCTACTGAAAATCTTCCCTCGACTGCTCCCCAGGTGAAAACCACGTAACAAGAAGAAAAATCTACGTAAACCTATAGACAATTATTTGTTGAAGTCCTTTGTGGTCCTCGTTGTTCTTGCAGCTACCTCGTTCTTGTTCTTGTAGCTACTAAAAATCAGTAGCATACTTAGCTGCTAAAATAGTGAGTTGTACGCCGTTGCTTCTCCGAAGGTGATGAGCAAAGCGAAGAGCTTCTGGGCTCCGTTGAAGAGGTTACGGTCTTCCTTCAGCGTCTGATCGACATCGATGATTCGAGATCCCGCTAACAGTTGCATTACCATACTCGAGGTGACGATTGGGGTAATACCCAATTCCATCAATGATCCACGGTTTGAAGCCATCAGAACCTGTTGTAATTATCACGAGAAAAACAATTTCTAACCTTGCTGAAGTTTTAAACAGATCACTATGAACATTGTTGTCGTTGTCGTTGTCTTTGCAAACAAATTGCTAGTTCTCTGCGTGTGGGGACGCATGTGAGGGGTTTCTCGCAGAGCATCGTGGCGTTCTGCCCTCCCGCAAAAAATGCGTCAGTCCAGCACCCAAGGCCTGGACTGACTATTCATAAATTGCAGTTCCGCCAAGAGCACCTGCATCAATCGCACCAGTATACGGCCGGCCAGACAGGGGGAAGGGGAATGTACCAATCATCTCTCGATGGTCTTTCTTTCATAAGTTTGCTTCTCATAGTAGCAACTAGATCATGACTCGTAGAAGTTGTAAGTAGTAGCCTTTATTTTTACCCGCATCCAGTAGAGAGGATCGCTGGACTTGGACCCCATGATACCGTAGATCGGGATCTGAGAGCAGACCAAGAAAATGAAGAGTGATATGCTGGTCCACAAGATTTTTTCTTTGAACGGAATTCGTCTATCCGGTTGCGCCACTTCAGGCAGCATGCCCATCATGGGCTTTATCAACGATAAAAAGCGAAAACCTCCCATTTTTTTGTCTCTAGTGGTTACAATAGTATTGGTGGTGCTGTTTTCAATACAAATTTCTCCACTCCTCGTGATGTACAAGTACTAGCAGTTTCTAGTACACACCTCTCGTCTCGCTGCTTGTTGCAACAAACAATAACAATTCTCTAAATTGTCAAAGTTTCTTGTGCTGGGGTCTATTCCGTCAATGTTCGCGAATAGAAATAATTTTCCAAAACAAATGGGGGTAAGAATCAGTCTATTGAAATAAACCAAATCTTTTTGTAGGAGATTTTGGGTGAACGTTACCGAAAAGGTATCGTTCTATGACAATGATAGTTGTGCAAAAAAGGAGGAATTGTAGTGGTAGCCTGTAATAGACAAAAAAAAACAAGATAGAGTCATTGATTCATCGTTTCTGTCTTTAACACCGTCGCCAGCAGAACCAAAAACAAGCCTCTGAGAGGCTCTACTTGCACTAATAAAATTGGAGTTGTCAACACCATTTTAAGAACCATCATGACGCATAACTAGACAGAGGACAAGGGTAACGCGAAAATCACGACACAAATGGATTCTTCTTAGAAGCAAGGATCCTTGAAAAGTCCCAGACTTGGTCGCAACGTCGCCGCAGAAAATTTGGATTCGTGGACTCCAACTCCTATTACGGACATGATTGAACCTTCACAAAGAATTGCGCGCCATATTCCAATTCATTTCTAGACATGCGAATTTCGCGACAGCATGGATGCTTGTCTCAGTCTGGTTCACGTTCCTTATTCACATTCCAGATTGATGGCACCAAAGAATCACAAGCTTTGTCAGGATGGTTGGCTCAGTATCTATTGGATCGAGAACAAAACAGTTTCGATTTATAAGATTTCAGAGGAGTTCCCACCTCAGCCCTGCACATCCAGTGCCGGCTCAGTAGGAATCAAGTGAACACTCATGCTCGTCTGACATTTCTTCATCGTCAACGGACATTCACATTCTCAGTTTGAAGTTATTCTACGTCCCTGGCTGAAATCACAAGTGGTCAACCACGTGTCGGATCGTTGCCCGTTGATAAAATAAGCGTGAAGATGTTGAAAGGTACATTTCTATGAAGCGCTGTATCCCGAGAACCAAAGCCCATAGACTTTGCTGCTGACTGCATGTGTTAATTGTTGGTGCGGTAGACAAATTATAGTTCTATATTCTCTGGTCGTACTTTTGATGCGGTAGCGGTCATTGACTTTGTTATATCTGCGCGTGCTCATGGTGAGGGATTGAAATTCAATTGATTTGCAACAACTCCATGATGTTGATATGGTCACCTAAGCATTTAAATACAGTCGAAGTCACGTTGATTATGATCATCTTGCTGTCAGCCCATCGAAGCCGATCAGCTCTCAAATACGAAAGTACAAAGATGTTAGGCCAATGCGTAGCTAGAAGTAGATGTAGTAAGTTGTGCCATATATGTTAGTTGGTGCGTTGTAGTACTAGTAATTTGGACCATCATATTCTCGTGGTCCATGTGTTCATCAATTCTGCCATAATGCGGCACTGAGGCAACTGTACACAACTGGAAAATCTCGATATTGTTGTCACATTGAGAAACAAACTAACGTGCAGCAGTGAGTAGAAGGTACATTCGTAATGGTAACGTAATCCTGCTTTATTCTTAATTTCCTGCTGAATAAGGTAACTCCTTATTCAAGCGACTCTGCCGTCATTTATAAGTGTGAGTGTCGTGATCGTGTAAATCTGCTTGATGTTGACGTTGACTGCATGCGCTGAGTAGATAGACCATAATCTTATGTTTAATTTGGTGGTGTAAACACATGTCATTGAATTAGACTTGGCGAACCTCATTATATAGCCCTGTGGGGAGGGTCGTTTGCTCGTGTACTAACTATTTGAGCATCAATATGGGGTAAAGATAACAAAAATATCGTTAGGTGTAAAAAAATATATCCTGCCGCTTCGGAAGATGTTGTGCACAGCACTTTCTTTCTTTGCGCTTTCTTTGCGCTAATCCATCGCAACTCTGTCAGCTTGGGCCTCCGTCTGCAAGAAGTACATCATCGCAATGAAAACGTAAGCGTTCACAAGCATCACGCCTTCGAGCCTGGGAGAAAAGGAAGACACGAAAACGATGAAAATGAAAACCAACATCCGATGAATCCGGGCTCGTCTTCCGCTTGTGACGGAAGACACCATTTCTATTTCGTCAAAGCCCTGTCCCGCAGCTATTATCCACAACCAATTTCTTGAATCCACATCCAGACGAAAAAATATATTCACTAGGTATAGATTAAGATTAAGAGATTTCTGGCTTACGACAGGCAGCGCCCAGGGCTCCAGAAGTCTGGGCTCAGAAAACGCCAGTACATATTCCCTATCACTAGGTATAGAGTGGCACGCTAACTGTTGATCTATCCATTATCATTCTGCCCAACATTCTAAGCAGGACATCAATACCAGTTAGTCTCGCCGTTTGCTAGGATGCGATTCACGATGAGCACCGAGACCAGCAATACTGCAATCTGGAACGGATGAAAGTTCAGGGACATCGGTTCATCCGCGTACCATCCCATCAATACCGTTATTGGCGTCACGAAGATTAGCGCAAGAACAGAATGTCTAGAAGTAGAAGAAACAGTGAAGGAGGTGCACCCATTATTATAAGTAAATATATTGGTTTAGAAATGAGATTCTACATGATGTTGGCGATGGAATCACAATCAACGTTATTAACGTTTACCAGCATTCAGCGGAGGTTCATTATCCCGCATTGAGATGATGATGATGATGATGATGAACGATCTCCTGTGTAATGTCTCTGGCGTCAATAGAGACGAACGAAGAGCAAAAGTACTTAACCGTAATAGTAGCATCATCTGGCAGCCGCTGCCGACGGCAACGCCGAGTGAAAGGTCCATCTTATTCCTGCCTGCCATTATTATCGCCGTGTAGTGCTCAGCAGCATTTCCGATAATGGGAAGAACGATGATTCCTGTGGAGATGGCAACAGAATTATACCTCCTATCATGTGGTAAAGAGTGATACTTGTATTCTGCGACAGAAACCAATTTGTTCAAAAGACCATCTTCTACTGTCAAATCCGTTGCCAGAATTACACAACCTGGTAGCGAAAACGAAAAATCGTGTAAGTACCTATAAACTCCTTGCTAGTCCCGAAATTGAGCACCGTAGCTTCTATGCTCTGAATGAGGTACTCGCTCATGATGGCTGTAAGAACTGTCGCTACGGAGAGCACGAGCATAGCTCCAGAAAAAAAGAAGGATGGCTCCTCGTCTTGCTCCTCTTCGTCTTGAAATAGGTCCGCATGTGTGCTGATCTGGAAGTACAGGTACCTGGAGTGTACGTTTACGTATCATTTGGATGAGATCAGGGACTAGACCGAATGGTACTGATTTTATTTTTTCGGAGTCCTTGGTTTTTCTTCTCTCCCACTTGTGCAACGGTCAAATATTCCGACCGAATAGGAAGTAAAACTCAATTGTAGACGCTTTTTATGTGGGTATGCCCCTCTGCCGCGTTGTATATGAGAGTGTGGAGTGTTCATGTTCAGCTGGTGGACATGTAAAAGAACTATCTAGAAGGTGGGAAAATTTTCATTACATTTTTTGTCAAATGGTCCCTTCTCAACTCAGTCGGGATGAACTACACACAACTAAACTGAAATAAGCAAGTAACTGATCAGAATAGCCGAGATACTGAGCAAGTAAGTAGAGTAGCCCGCTAAAGCTACCTCCCTTATTCCAGTCACTAACTCGGATATTTTGGGTTTTCGAAGTCAGACAATTTCAAAATGTGCATAATACTGTGCGTAGACGACGAGGAGGAAGAAGCTTCCCATTCTGCTCATCAGAAGGACTTCCTGCATGCTCGTGTCATTCTTGGTCTCTAGTTCGGAAAACATTGTTGGCAGGACTAGTGTCAACAATGCGAGCAGCAATTTTAGAGCTACCGCATTCGCCTCTTCGCGGAGATGTCATGTCACGTGGACGATCCCTGGCAACATCCAAGTAGCTTCTCTTTCAGCTAGAAAAAGAGGACATCAAGGACAGACTGTGTACTGTGTAGTACTAGGGGATGCAACTTTAGGGGATGCAACTTCTGTGTAAGAGGTAGCCTTAACAGAAGCGATGACTGCACTTTGGCTCCTTCCTGGTTGAATACTTGCCTCTGGTGATAGAAGCCACCGTAGAGAAAGGACGTTCCCATCACTAGCAGAAGGTTCGATAAAATAGAACCCACTAGAGTCGCCTGCACCACTGTTATCTGCCCGTATATTATACCCCAGCAACCTGAGGTCGAGAATTCATTGGTAACTCGGGTAACTTCTAGAGATTAGGCAGTGAAGAAGAGGAGAACTAGAGAATGGTCAACTCACCAAAGCAAAAAGCTGCTGTTGCTCTGCTCCATTCCGACTCCTGTACTACAAGTTACGAAGTCATAGAAGTGCTAGGTCATCTCAAAAAGGTACATAGTAGCATCTCCACAACATTGCCGAATGTCGCGTTTATCAAACCCCCTAGCACTTGATTCGTATGACACGCAAGATCCTCGGTTGTTTTCCCTATTAACCTGAATGCGGCGGGTTTAATATTTTCATCAAGAAATGTTGAGTCTAAGTTAAGCAAACGAAACAATAGATCCGTTTCTTTGATGACTATGACTTCGCACAGTGGCAGGAGAAGAGCAACCACGGCATGGCGAATGCGAGATTAGCGTGATTCCTGCCTTCAACTTACCGTTTGCTTTTCTCAGTCAACATCAGATGAATCACATTTGTATTTCGAAACAAACTTCCAAATTGCAAAATAAAAATTGCTTCAGTATACCATGCCAATGGCACTATCCCTAGAAAATTGAGGGTGAATATCGTCGGATCTGAGCATTTCAAGGCATGTGATGTTATTCCGAGTGGCACGAATATGAGGAAAGACGCTAAGACCGGGTGGTCCACACAGGTCTCTCGAAATGCCTGGTACACTGGCTTCGTAGAACTCGAAGCTTTCTCTGTTGACCCGGCAACAGGGCTATCCGCCGACAACGGTTGTAACTCGACGCTCAACATCTTGTAGAAGTTTTAGCCGATTTCTACGTACCCTTGCGTCAGTGGTGACACTGTGTCGTAACTCTCCTGGGTCCAGGAAGGAGTCTACAAGTCCGTAAGTAGTCTTCTGATGTTGTTCTCGCTGGTGCAACTACAGTCCTTTGCACCGGCTCGTTGTTGTGCTCCCCTCTTCTATGTTGGAAACGAGAGTAAACCCGCTGGTCGGCGCTGGTGAAGAGTCGCGAGAATCACTCGAACGGAAAAAGTAACCCAATCGGGTACACGCGAGGTTCGGTTTTTTCACGCGGCACAAACGACTGCGCGCTTGATCAGCGCCCGTTCGGCTGGATGTCGAAGCAGGAGCTCGGAACTAAGGAAAATTGCTTCGACTAGAACGGAGGCCTCGACGAATTCATCCCTCGACTGCACAAGCGCATAGATCGCTTTCGTGCCCTCCGATTCTCGGTCCACGGACGACTAGTATGCCGTAGCTGTCAGCTCGGTCTCGGTGAGCGTAGCAGTCAAGCTGGTGCGTGTCGTGATGCGCGGATTTATGCAAAGAAGGAGGTGGATGCGGCACTAGGCTGTCACGGAGATTGCGGCATCAGGATTAGGGTTAAATTTCAAAGGGGCCTGTGAATGAATATGACATGTGAGTACAAAACCTACCTATGCGTGATAATACAACCTCCCACGGCCTAAACCTTTTCAGTTGACATCATACTCACTCTCGTTTGGAGGCACTGATTCTTCATGTTCACAGTTTTCTTAGCCCTTACTCGTAGAGAGTAGATCACATACTATGTATAATTTCATGCCGAGGGAGGTCTACGTTCCCTCTAGAGCTGGTTCACTTTCTGTCTTCCTCTTCGTTCAACCTTTTCCGCAGTACGTAGTATTAAATTTCTTATGTTCTTTCGAAAGACTTTCTCGTACTTCTAGAATGACGCTTCCTGTCCTTTACTTTCATCTGAAGACCTTTCGTTAAAATCAAAATCTTTTGTACTCGAGACAGATGTGAATTTTTCTTTCAATTTCATGCCCTCTCACGAATCGCGGACCTTTCTCAATCGCCTGTCTTTCAAGACTCTTTTTCAACACTTCCGCGATCGGATTGCGACTGCATGCCTTTGGCGCTCGAAGCGGATAGCTTCGCTGTCGTGCAGCTTCCCTTCTAGTGCGTTGTGATCAATCCGTGCGCGAGAAAATCAGTTCATTCGGATTCTTGTTGGTTCTACAGTGAGTAGTTTAATAAAAAAGTGCAGATTATCTGCGGGTAATCGTCTAATTAATGGGGACTCTGTGGTGCGATCATGTAAGGTTGTTCTTCCACCTTCTTGAGCGAGTTAGTAGCGTCTAAGTTACTACCATGGGATTCTTTAAATGCGCCGTGATACTGCTCACGAATCCAAAAAAGACAAACAGTACATGTACTTCGCTATATAATGACCTACTTTGTATCGGTAGATCACCAGGAGCAGATTCAGCGTCGTGTCATACATGCCATTCCGGAAGCCGTTTACAGCAGCTGTATCCTTGAATGCGAAGATAACTCCTGCAGTCCCCTTTTTGTCTGTAGCAACTGACTTCATCATCTAATTCCCGAAATCGCTATGTCAAATAATCTTCCTGAAAAATTAACAATATTCCATCTTCATGACTTCATCGCGGTAACAGTAAATACCTATAGTTAGCGTAGACCTCTACCAACTTATCGCTCCTCATCATTTAAGAATGACACCACCCATCCGACTTGTTGGATTTTCGAGACAAGGCCGTTTAAGTCGTTTTCATCGGGATTGTATCTCAGGACTAGCTTCGCCCTGCCTTTACACCTATTGCTGATAGGGTCGACATCGAGGCATACTTTTACCACGTGGCAACCGAAGCCCTTGCATTTCCTGAACGAGATCATGCGGGATGGTTTCTTATCTATGCGCATAGAAGAGATCAGTTGATGACAAATTCGAGATCCTCGTCCTGGAGTACCTAGCGGAGAAATTTTCTTCAAACTGACACACAGTGTATGACATGATTTATCATGAGTCAATTAGGCAAAGCCGAAAGCATAACATTGTAAAGGATATTAAAGATAATGTACTCTTTCACGGATTTTTCATCCTCGAAAGGTGCGACTCGGCTAATATTCACCTCTGCGACTTCCCAGGCTCGTTGCTGTTCAGCCCTCTCATAAAAAGTATCCCGCAAGAGTGAGCTCTTCAGATGATTTTGGTGCACTTGCGCTACCAAATCATGATCGCCGGCCCTGAAAGTTTTTTGTCGTTGAAGAATAAAAAACATTGTAGTTTTAATCAATTAAGACCATGCCCGTGCGCAAACTACAAAGAAAGCCTGCAGACTTCATGGAGAAAACAAAATTAGCTCAACTTTCAAAGACAGTCTGTAATGAATCTGAAGATGAGCTAAGTTAGGGGATATCGATATTGTGGCGTCTTCTTCTCGTTGCCGTCGTAGATGTCTTGGTGTCCAGCTACAGCGGCAACGTTCGTTGATGTCGTGGGATTGATCCGGAAGAGTTCTTTCATATTCTCTAGGTTGTTGTTGAGAAGATGAAGATGATGCTGCTGATGTTGATGACCACACAACTATGATGATTCTCATTTTGATGATATCGTTTCTCGCTGAAAAAGAAGAAGTAGGAACTAGAAGAATAGTTGTGGTTACTCCGTTGCCACCGTCGTGTGTTTTAGATCCCGCCTAGCTCCGTGGTGCTCATCCAGTGTCAAGCTGCGCCGTCTTCCTAGGTTCACATCTTCTATCACGGATCGACCGCCACCAGGGGAGCCACGTGAGGGAGACGATGATCCCTGGTCCTTGGGGCTACCAAAAGCTGCGCCTACGCTATCGTACTCCACGGGTCTGCTCTCCCGAGTGCTCGTAGGAAACTGCTGCACTCCACTGGTCCGGTCTGAAAAATGCAAAAAACCATCATCTTCTTCTTGTTGAGCTAGTAGTGCGACTTGTTCTTGGTCATCGTTTACATTTCTTTGTCTTTGTCCAGGACTTGCTGATGCCGATGGACTGCTGCCACGATAATTATCCAACGACGCGCTGTAGAATGGAAATTGATCCGGCGCTCCTCCTCGATCATCTGCTGAAAAAACCGTCAAGGTTTCCGGCGCATTGCCCGCAAGCTTCACGCCGTAATCGCCGACTACTCGACTCTTATGCGAAAACCGTTGCTGCTCCTCCTGTGGCGTCAGGATTACTTCTGCGGCCTTCGCTCCGTCCGGCGCGCGTGCTTCGTGGTCCTTCAATCCACCGAAATGTGGCCGGCCACGGATATTCACATGCTGATGCGACGGAGGATTACGGCCATGAGGCGACTGCCCGATGAAATTCACCGGCACAGCCCTACCGAAAATGTCAGCTTCTCGGATGGTGCGCGTCATCTTCTATCTGGACTTCGTCTTGAAGTTGTTGTGCACGTGCTTCTCGTTTTCTCCGAGTCCTGGTCCTTGTGCTTCGTTCTCTGCCACAACAACAATCGAACAAAAACTTGCTTCTACACAACAGCCTCAGAAATAATCACCAAAAAAGAGATTCAAATTGATGAAAAACAAGAACAAGCTAACTAGAAGTAGGCTTTGCACCTTCGAACTTTGCCTGACGTATCCGTTGATAGTGGCTCCGACAGGACTTGAGGTGCATAGGCTTTCTTCTCGCCCTCTGGCACTTCCGTTGTATAAAATTCCCGAAACTTTTGGTCCTGATATGTGCACCACAAGTACACAAAATTTCTATCGGGAAAGAGGACAAGAGGGTTATCATGCCAGTCTACTTTACAGATGATGTGGACCTGTGAAGACCATGAAGCGCAAATGTCGAATCAGGTTTAGTTGCGCGTTAAACAACTTTTATCATTGTTGAGTCACACTGAGCTAACAATCTCATTTCTCAGGATGAAGTAACAGAGGATATAACGCTCTTTCACAGAATGTATTTTTTCGGCGTTTTTCAACAATCTTCTTTTCTCAGCGGAGTAGACAGAATTTCAGGCGTGGGACAGATGTTTGCAAATACTTTCCACTCTCTCATGTGATGAACTGAAAACCAGAGGCCAGATATCAAATCTTTTACTTCTAGCTACTAAATCCTTCTTCAACATCAAGGTTGGTAGCATCATACACGCAAAATTAGCCAAAGAAAAACAACATGGAAATACCTTAGCCGTAAGGGGTCGGTCAGGGTCCCCGTCTCGACGCAGGGTATTGGTTCTAGCGTCAGTCCAAGCACCATGGACTGCGATTCTCGATTCTGGACTACTAACGGGCTTTGGAAAGTATCCAGATAAGTGCGAATCCATAGGCGTCTGTCTCCCGAAGAGGTCAGAATAATACCTTTGAGAGAGATGAGTGAGTGAGAGATTCGCGTTCTAGATTCATCCACGAATACCCAAACAAATCGCATTGCATTTCCTACAAGTCAGTCATCGTGATGATTACCTAAGTAAGTAGGTAAGGAGAAGGACCGAGATCTTAAAGGAGGATATCAACATTACTGGTTCGCCTTTCTCTTCGATACTTCATCCGCATGCGCATGCATATTGTCTGAAAATGTTTGCCTCCTCTGATCCTCTGTCGGTGGCTCAGGCGCATGATGATCGAATAAGTGACTACTCTTCTCCGCGTATGCTCGCTCATAATGCTTCTTCTCTGCCTCGCTGCCCGAAACTGGTGAGGCCCTGAAAATGCATGGAAGAGAACGCTGAGAATGATAGAATAACAAGATGGGTGTTGATGAAGATAAAGTTGATCATTAGAGTGCAATATTATGTTTACATGCTGAACAATCTGTCGTCCCGGCTCCACTAGAGGGAATGATCAGTCAAGTAATAGGATCGGATAGGACACGATAGGAGAGGATAGGACACGAGAGGAGAGGATAGGACACGATAGGAGAGGATAGGATGCTTCGACTTCGCTGGAAAATCTATATAACAAGTTGTACACGCTCTTTCTTTCCGTCTGCTTATTTGCTGGCTCCGAATTGAACCATGAGAAGGAGTGTGGTGTGATTCTGCTAGAGTCCCATTGTCGCATGGTGTCCTCCGGATTCACGCTCGCAGTGGTTTACAATTTAGAAGTTGCAAAGCCGTGCTTTTATAGTAGTGGGCGTAGTAGTGGGAGTAGTAGCTGGAGTAGTAGTGGGAGTAGTAGTGGGCGTAGTAGTGGGCGTAGTAGTGGGAGTAGTAGGAGTAGTAGGAGTAGTAGGAGTAGTAGTAGGTGTAGTAGGAGCAGTAGTAGGAGGAGTAGTGTACCCAGTCGCGTTCTATGTCCTTCTTGACAGAATGATAGAACATGCTTCAGAAAGTTGGTGGATCTCAAGAACTAGTGATTTCCTTGCCACTGCTTACGGAAAACCTACTCAAGAATGACTCTAGTCCTACCCAGGAGATGTAAGACTGGTCAGCTAGAACTAAAAAATGCACGCCTGACGAAACATGTAAGCAGCTTAGATGTTAATGCCAGCTCATTCTCATAACAAAGATGTGGCTCTCTAGTTCTTGATGCCGTCTTACGACCGGATGGCTTTCTTTATCCACGTAGCTCGTTCCGTCAACGAACGCTACTGTAGCTCGGTTATGCCCCGATGTTGGCAAAGACCCAAGGTCCTGGTCTGTGGAAGATGGAGGAAAATCAGGATGCTGGTCTAGCCGTGGTGTACAACTTCATCTATTAATAGTATTGCTTAGTTAATGCTAAGTAAGTGTATCTATTGTATGTTGCGATACTCCTTCTAGTAAGTGCATCTGTATAATCAATATCAATAAAGGCCATACGCCGGAGGCGAAATACCAGCTTGTTTTTGTTATTTAGACCACAAGAAAAAGAATCAAAACAATACTGTTTGTTGCAGGAACTGAGCCTCCCTGCAGAAAATGGAGTTTTTTTCTTCTTGGTGAAAACGGATCGACCTTTGGCTCGAAAGTGCCCTCCTGCTTTCGGAGGTCTTTGTCTGTGGATTGCGTTGGGAGGAGTCCGTGCGAAGGAATAACGTTGAATATGATTGGGAACCCCGCTCAGAATGAAAAGAAAAGAGAGAAACTACAAGCAAAAATACAGTGACAACCCTGGAAAGCTGAGGCCAGGCCCAACTCTGACCTCTGCGGACGACCGTCCTGAAAATCTAAAGCCCACCCCAGTGGGCCCCGTGCTGCGAATGGTCGAAAGCTGGGGCGGCTCATTTAACTCTCTTCGCGCGGCTTGCAGCGATCGGGCAACGTACAAACAAGAGCGGCAAAGCAATAAAAAAAGCAAGCCGCGCAACATCCTCCGCAGCGTTGCGCCGCACCACCTCCAACACGCTGTTCGCAAAGAAGGCGCCCCACCAGTTCCCTCGCGCTGCTGTAGAACTAACTCACGCACCACACACGCGAAAGCCTCAGCCCCAGTTGTAAACATGCAAAGGAAAAAAACAAGGGAACGGTTCCCAACTGCAGAAGACGCGAACGTGCAGCCACGTTTCGAAACCATACCTGGATCCCCACTGGCGTACCGTACCCCAGCCGCCAAGGCAACACGAGACGAACGACCATCCTCTACAAGAAAAAAGCAAATCAAAGTTGTACACAGACAGTATGTCTGTACAGAAAACTTCATCGCCAAAGAGTTCGGACGTCATTTGATCTCGTCGATAGCCTGGCGGCATCTGCTTTTCATATTGTGGCGCGGGGCCCGCGAATATATCGCTATCGAAAGCATCCTGGTATCGTGCCTTCGCAATCTTTCCTGGTGAGCCCAGCATCTTCTTGTTCTATTTTTGTAAGTGCTTCTACTTCTGTCGTCACTTCTACTCCTGTAAGATGATGTAGCTTCACCAGCGTACTCGTCAGTCAGAAGCAAAGAGGACGACTTGATGGCCGAAAAGAAGAAGATGCGTTTAGTTTAGTGTAGGTCGTTTACAAACATCCGAAGTAATTTCGCTTGGCTACGTCGAGTCCGCAAGTTGGATACTCCTACTCCCTTCGCGCATAGAAGGACTAGCACTAGTCTCGAGACCCACTGTCGCGAGTTGTCTGCGGAGAAAAGCGTCTTCCACCTCGTGCGGCCTCTACCTGGTACTTGCGCTTTACCACAACTTTCGCTCGACCACGCTTCTATCGCCTCCTTAGAGCGAAAAGTGGACAGCAAATCGCGTGCTCGTGTCTTATGCCTGAGACAGCAAGTAGAAATAGGCCGCTCGCGTTGGAAAGAGTATTCCGGCGGCTGGTGGGCTCCAGTAGCCGACCTTGAGCGAGAATGACTCCAGAGGGTGGTCAGGCACTGGAATAGAGCATGTTCAGCAATCAGGACATATTTCCTCTTCTCATGTAGATCTTACTTTACTAGGAATATAATGTTCTTGAGCTTGTTGGTGTGTCGTCGTTATTAAAACAGGAAAACTGAAATAAAACACTGCTTCTTACCTCACACTTCCACCTTCTTACATCTTCAGAGATTTCTCGCAACAGGCCAGCAGTTTGCGATTAGGAAGTCGATTCTACTTCAAAAACGGTGTTTATTCTTTTCAGTTAATGTTAAGTACAAGGACGATCACGATTATTAATACTTTTCAGTTAATTGTCTAAGGTGGATTACCCCTATATATTAATATGTCTACTTTGATCAACATTCTCAGCTCTACTTTCGAATCCATTTTGAGGCTGTCTTTTCTCTCGACACCGAAAACTGAACCAACCACAAGTTCTGGTGTTGAAACACTGTAATCCTTGCTCATGGTCAAGGCGTTAGGCGGTTGAAGTCAGTGTGTGCTTATTGGTTTGCCACATTGATCATTGTGGTGTGCACCTGTCTTGGGATGTTGTAGTTCTGCAGCAATTCATTTATGTGCCAGTGTCATCACACGTTAACAGACATGTGACATCATCTTGAATCTGAACGGTGAGATTCATCTTGTTGTAACATTTAGAGGTTTGAAGATCGTGTGCGCAGTATTCAGTTTCAAATTATCTAGGGACGTTTGTATTAGGACAAGGATTTATGAAAATGACATCGATACGATTTCTTGAATGTAGCTAAGATGACCCATGAAAATCGGACATCTTACCTGTAACTGTATGCATATGCCCGTATATTCGGGCCCATGTTGACAAGTCTGAAAACATCTAGTTCAAGGTCTTTTTGTACGCTAAAAGTACTTATGTCGTTCGAAGTATTAATCTGGTGCTTATGAAACATTTGATGACATGATGGGTGATACAATTTGACTATTTCGAGCAGGAGGACAACTGGAAGACAACTACGTAGCTACCAAGCTAATCGAAGAAACAACAACAAGACGAAATAAGCGTGTTCAGCATCGTTGTCCCTAGTAACAAAACATGATGGCTGGTGCTGCTATGACGAGAGTCAGTCTTAAACCATGCACATAAGTACTTGTAGTTCGTCTTTGCCCCGCTGAGAGGATCGCAGCATCCGCGTAGACTCCACGATTCACACGGTGCCCCATCTAAAATTGTTCCTTGCCAAGCGGCAACAGTGCGAAGATGATGCTCTTCTTACTGCACCTGCTCCTTTGATTCTTCATGAAATACTTCTAAGAGAGGTTGTCTGCTCCTGCCTATTATTCCTCACTTCCTTCTTCATCTTGTTCTTCTTTCTCCAATGGAATTTGCCACTTCCTTGTGAAGCAGCAGGTGACCTAGCCTTGTCCTTCTGATCTCCTAGTCCTCCTCAATCAGATTGAGGAGAATCTTATTCCTCATCATCCTCTTCCTCCTCTTCGCCATCTTCTTCCTCGTCGTCTTCGTCGAAGGCGCCATCCGGCGTGGAGTAGAGACGCAAGATCGGCTTGTTCGGATCCTTCAGGAGGATGAACTGCCCATCTTCCTGGTCTCGCAACAGGTCGATTAAGTTACGCAGGATACCATAGGCGTTGTTGGCGGAGAGAGAAATCTGGGCGGCGAGCTGCGCGGTCGGCTGAGCCTGCACTTTCACGATCTCGTGCAGCATCGGATCCGTCACGCGCTGTCGGACCGCATAACCCAAACGAATCTGCTCGCAACCAGCGAGGATAGCCTGGTGAGGTGATGGTCGTTAGGTGTGTGAGTGTGTGGGACATGGTGTGTGGGGAAGATCGAGAGAAAGAGAAAGAGTTGTGATGTCCAAAGGGTAAGGGGAAAAGGACTTGTAAAGCGCAACTTCATCGGTCGTGATTGCGAGTTGCAGTCCTGCTGTATCGCTTACTTGATCTTCAAATCTCGAGAATAGCAGTTGTAGGCGGAAAATTAGTATAAGCAATGAGTACCTGTGCCACCCATCGTCCCAGTTTGAAACTATTGTTTTTCAGTTCGTTTGCCAATACCGCACCTGGCATGTTTTCCAAATGCTGCTTCCAGGTCATGGTTGCGCTCTTGGTTTCGAAGTTGTTCAGGCACTTGGCGCTGACGTACTGCGTTGGAGTCTTACCGCTGACTTCGGTTCGCACGATCATCGAGACATCGGCCGAACGCTGTGCATCTGCATTCTTCTTGTCACCGGGAAGAGTGATCTTTCTGTATCGGTAGCAGGCCGCAGAAACCTCCTCGTCGTCGTCATCCGCGAAAGGATGGGGATTGTGCTTTTCTGGCGTCTGATTTCGGTCCACCATCGCCTCAGCAAAATTCTGGTTCACACCTAATTCATTGGGGGTAACGCGAGTCAGTGGTAAGTATATGAGAGATTTGTGACGAGCAAGGAGTTTTGAATCTAAGAATATCTTCTATGAATAAAAACCCCACGTAAAATAACTTTCAAATTAATCATGTCAACTACAAAGTCTTCAGTAGTTGCTTCTTCTTCAACAAAGTCTTGCGTTGCAAAAATGTTCTTACGTGCTGCTTCCCTGCTGAGCTTTGGTGCTGCGTTGATAGAGTCACGCTCCTCTGGTGAATAGCTTGGCGGCTCTTGTGCCGTTTCGTTCACTGTCAGGAAGTCGCATGGAGCGCCCTCACGCTTGTTAAACATGATCTTGCTGCCGCTCTTCACCACTAGAATATCCCACGAATACACTGATCGACCCGCGGCCATCAGGCAGGCCAAGATGTGGTCCGTTCCTGCGACATCAACGGAATCGTCATCCGCCATAATAGCCTCGATAGTCTCATCTTCCGCGGTTGTGGGCTGAAAAAATGTACTTTCCGTTGTTGTACTTACGTAGAAGTCTCAAGATGAAACCATTCCAGTTCTTCGCATGGAAAAATGGAGAATTGTTGTACTTACGTAGAAGTTTCAAAAAAACCATTCCAGTTCTTCGCATGGAAAAATGGAAAAGAATGCAAGTAAATGTAAAAAGCATTTACTACTACTAAAAATAGTTGGGACCAATCGATCCTAGTCAGCAAACGCAAACTCTAACAACTCACAATTGTAGTTTATACGTTGAAGAAGTTGACGTCGTTTGCGACTGGGAGAGGCTTTGACGTGCGAAAGGTGGTTCGGTCGTACACTTTCGTCATAGGGAACAATTTTCCACACCATGCCACATCCTCTACCTTCACCAACCGTGCATCGATATTCATCTTCACAAATCCCGTCAACGGCAATTCTTGCAAAATTTCCCAGTCGTTTCTCACTGGGACGGACCAATCTGTGCGTGGCGTGGGGAGAAGGAGCAGTGGGGGGTGTGAGAGAGAAGTTGAAGGTTATATAATTATTTGTTAGTTTAAATGAAGGCTTCCCATGATGGACTTTGGTTTCGAATCTTGCGAATGACAATAAAAGAAATGGTGGCAGACGGAATCATATTAGTTGAAGTTGTAAGTCAATGTCAACAACAGTCTAAACATTCATAAGTACCCTTGAAAGTTGGTGTCTGATTTTTCCGCATGTTGCCTTTTCCCTTGCCCTTTCCCTTCTGAGTCTTCGTTGGCACTTGTTGTTTCATCTTCGTCGCCTTTCCGAGGATACCCTCTTGATAATTCATCTGCTTTACTGCCTTCTGCGCGTCTGAAGGGATCACAAATAAAGCGAGAATCGGGTAGTTTTAATTGGGTCTACAGTAATTGAACTGCAGGTGAGTAGTAGTAGTGTACCAATTCGTGGGGTAGAGTTTTCCTATGATCTGGTTGGGATCGCTTTATCTTTCATCTTGTCGTTATAGCTATATTTTCATCAACAAGTACTAATTATAAGTCAACACGGAAGTCGAAATACTTTGTTGATGATTCGGCTTCGATCTTGTTTGATAGCTGTTCTGCTTCTTTCTTGCGCTGGCTTTGGTATCGACCAAGTTGTACCCATCTTCGACGACCAGAGGTTGCTGTTGTTGAGCCCACAGGAACTGCTTCTTATTGGGGTTATTCACATTCTGCATCTGCCGAATTCTGTCTTGAGTCGCCTGCGTGAAATCGCAAGCCTTTCCGACACGGGCAGGTGGGTACCTAGTTGTAGTATTTGCAGTATATGTTGTATCTGATATACGGGAGGCTTGATGTTGATAGATCTGAATCATTAGAGCTTCCTTCCGTACATCAGGGTAGAGCATCAGATCGAAAATGATGTGAGACAGTAGGCCCTCTCGTCTCACCTGTTGATGTTCTCGATCGGGTATTTCGGGAGCGGGAGGTCTGCAGAGACGCCGCCAGCTGGGCCCCATCCCTCTCCTTCTTGCGATAGTTCAAAAATTCCCATTTTCTTTTCGAGTTGCAGTAGCTACAGGTTAAAAATCTTGTATGTAAGTATTTGAATATTTTCGTAGATTAAAATCTTGAAAAATATGATATGCACCTGCTGCCGATGAATCAAATGAAATTATAAAAGAAGAGACGTTAAGGAGGAACCGTGTTGAGAAGGACCACAAGGCACAGCTTCAACTTTACAGGATCACAACCAGTCATGAAGCAGGATGATTGAAAAATTTAATAACATTTCAACAGAAAGTCACAGGAATGAAAGTCGAGTACAGGAGATCCTCACAGGGAGATCCTTCAAGATTGGCCAGACATGACAATCGGGGATCAAGGCATTGAGCGTCCCCTATCCCAGATGAACATAGATCGAGTACCACTTCATGCGAGATACAAAATAGGATTGAGACCATTCATATGCCATCTGAGAATTGTAGTTGTCATTGTGATTATGATTCCCAACAGCTTTCAAATTATATATAAGGATCCCGGAAGACATTTTTACCATCTCATCTTGGTCGGAACTGTTCAAGAATGGATTTTGGAATCGAAAATTTCAGATTACAGACATCCGGCCACTTCAAGTTGTTTCGTAATCTGTCGAACTCAAGCGGGATCGCGTGTCTGAGGAACAAACATGTTGTCACTCGAACAAACGTAAATTTCAATATTGATTCTGGTCGTCGCCCACGATAGGATTTAGCAAAAAACCAAATAGGTCATGACAATCTTCCTCTGCAAACAGTCAGTTCTTCAAAATGAGCAAACATCATGAGAGGTAATAGTACTAGGAAATAACAGATCATGATCATTGTGCTTGCTTATCAGTGTGTGTAAAAGTGCCAGTAAAAACGAACCTGTCAAGTAATAGTCTAATCGAGTACATATCATGCTTATACTTAAACTTTCGTTGTCAAGTCCTTGTTCCCCGTCGGCGGTCCGATCGTCCGTCTTCACGCGACTAGCAAAATTTCACCATCGAACTCCAAGATAAGGAGTTAATTAAATATCAAGCTTCTAGATCCTTTCTAACAACTGTGGTCGGACTGTTGGTTCTGTTCAATAACGCTAATTTACATCATCTAGACGAGTTTGAGCTACATCAACGTTTTCATAGTGATACCCAGATACCAGATCATTCTTTCATTCTCTGAAGTGAAGAAGTCAGAGGTCCCCGAAGGACGTAGTAAGGGACCACATCTAACCGAGTTACTGACTGAAATAAGGGAGGCACTAGCTTATAGCGTCAAGGCTAGTACGTCAACGTTTTCATACTCATAGTGATACCCAGATACCAAATCATTCTTTCATTCTCTCCTCATCGGTTGTATCCTCTTGTTTCATTCTTGTGCTCTTCTGCTTATTTTCTCTCTCCTTGAAAAATCGGTTTGCAAATACGTCAAGGGATTTTTGCAGTTGCCTTTTTTCGACAGGCAGTGTGTGCGGAAAATCAAAGTCCCGAAGCGTGAACGAGTCGTAGTTTCGGTACGTCTGATGCAGCTTTGTAGCATATTTCGATCCGTAAAAACACCAACAGACAAAGCACTCCACAGCACGCAGCAACCACAAAACGGAAAACCATGATGATGCGCAAGATACAAGTTGCTGAAGACACATGTTCTTGGTGGAAAAGAAGAAATTGTGGCTGCTTGTTTTTGTCGCATTTTTACCGCTTATCTGCGATAGCATCGTTGTAATTGTAGCGCTCGCCCAAGGCGCTGGATGCCATGATGATATGAAACCCGCCAAGAAATTTTTTTTCAAATGTTTTTGCTCACACGCTTGATCAAAAGAAGCCCGCTCCGTATCTGCTTTTCCAGTCACCACGGTCTCGTGCGTCTTCTTCTTCTGAGAACAGCTACTACTTCTACTGGTTGTAGCAGATGTTGAACTAGTACTAGATGAGTCTAATACCCAAACGCGGTTTCGTGGCTGTAAGATCTCCCTCAGTTCGCGAGGCGTAATACCAGAGCCACTTGTTGCAAAATACATTCTCGGGTGTCCCTAAATTCTTGTTTGGATTTGGTGAACTCCTGATTATCCACATTATGCAAATACTATAATTTGCTCTTGGAATCCGTACATGGACGAAAAAAGAAACATCGATCAGTAGTACCTTCTGTCCTCCACTTCTGCTCTGTTCCCTTGTGATATCTGCCGTGCCTGTGGTCTTACGTTTTTCGGGAGGAACACTTTCCGTCAGCTCGGCCACCCGACGAGCCACCTCATCTACATGAACGGTATCTAGCGTCCCGCGTCCACCCCAGAACCGCGGGAGCAGTCCCGCATGCGCTAAGAGCTTCAATTAGCCCGTCCCTCTATTCATCTTGAACCGCATCTTTTCTGACCTTTTTTACCCCTGAAAACGTTCTTCCCAAGATGCTTCGATGAAGAAGATGAATTTGAGATCCAAGCCGTAATTTAAGCCACAGAAGGGTGCAGCGCGAGACCCCATCTCTCCGTCCACAGAACAGCTTATTATCGAGGGTCGCAGGAAAGTAAGTGGCAAGTCTTTGGCAAAGCGGTCGACTATGATGTGCTCGGCTAGCGTTTTTGAGAAGATATACGCATTCTCAGTACTCTGGGGATGGAGCCACCGGTGCTTTCTGACCGTAGCTAGGGTAAGCCTGCCATGTAGAACCTCTTC
This sequence comes from Amoebophrya sp. A25, assembly GCA_905178165.1. Taxonomy (NCBI): domain Eukaryota; class Dinophyceae; order Syndiniales; family Amoebophryaceae; genus Amoebophrya; species Amoebophrya sp. A25. The sequence goes on from CAJINU010000041.1 coordinate 693,317, forward strand.
GTACAGCCATAGCATATCCACGCCCTTGGAGCCGCGCGCTGTCGGTAAGGGAGGTATCAGAAATGGGTTATCCACGCCCTTGGAGCCGCACGCTGTCGGTAAGGGAGGTATCAGAAATGTTGACCCTCTAGTGATGTCAGGACTACGCACATTGCCCCTGCTGCACGAGGAGGAGGATGAAGACGACGACGACGCTGCACCACCGACAGACACAAGATTCGACACTCGTTGCGTGGATGGCTGCGACTGGTGGTCCGCTGTAAATGTACTTTTTTTAGGCTGTGAGTTTATACTACAGTCGCCTGTTCGTCGTGGTCGTGTTTTTGTTGGTGAGATACCGCGGCCACCGTCCTCGTCTGCTACGAGCGCATCTTGTTTTCTTTCATCCGCCAGGGCGCACGAGGAAGGACGAGCTGCACCACTAAAAGTTGAAGCAGGTGTAGAGGAAGCCTGTACTTCTTCTCTGTGTGGTTTATCATTTTCATTTTGTTCAACCGTTGTACTAGCGTGTCTCGAAGACGCAGGTTCTCGATAGGGCAGGACGTACGCCGTTGAAACTACCACTACACTCCGTAGCTGTCCAGGACTACGTCTCTCAAGCACGACGGCCTCTTCCAAGAGCTGCAGCATGGGCTCTACATTTTCGCGAATTGCCTTTTGAGCATCATCGTGGAACTCAATCGAATAGGCGCACAGAACGAGCGACGTCACGTCTTCGGGCAATCCCTGTTTACAATTAGCTGCATCTTCTTCTAGTACTAAGTTCAAGTTACGTGGTAAACCACAGTTATCATCATGACCGGTGTTTTTACGACTAGTATCAGAAAAATCTTCCTTCTCCAGGCTGTGACACAGGGTCTGGTCTATCCTCCGCCATTGCTGTTGCTCAGCGTGCGCATCCTCAGATTCACCACAGCCGTCAGGTGAGGCGTCCTCAGACGGCGCGCGGGTACTGAGCAGGGAGACCCTGGCTCCAGTTGTGAAAGAATCTTCTTTCGAGAGCAGTACAGACTGTGGCTGTGCTTCTGAGGTGAAGGTGTGCTCTTTCGCATCTGCTGGTTCTTCATCAGACGTATGGAGATGGACATTCTTTTCTTGACGATCCGTGGCCTTTGTATGTTTGTTGCCAACACGACTAGTCCTGGCCTCGTCGTTTGTCTTCCTCAGGTCGCATCTATCGTCCGAAGCGCTGGTCAGCGGTGGAACGAAGACGCAGTTAGGATGCCGTATTGCCACTGGCAGAGCCGCAAAACGCTCTGCTCCTGTCTGACGACCTTTACCCCTGACCGGCACATAGATTTTCCGAGGCGCCAGAGCTTCCACGACAGCGCCACCGAGAAAGCCGCTACCACCGGTTAGGTAGACAACATCGCTCGAAATTGCCTGTGCTGTTCTGCGATGACGGCCTCGCTGAGGCTCGGCGGCCGTGGGAGGTACAGGCATCTACAACTGAGGCGCCTAGATGATACGGCGTTTAGCCTGCGAGGCTAAGGCAAGCAATCTTGACGAATGCCCATCTACGAGTCCTTTCAGTTTACATCAAAGTTCCATCATCTTCCGCCCTGTATCTCTCCGACTCCGATAACAAATAAAACACATCCAATCATAACTAAGTATCAAAACAACTTCTTTGTTCTTTCTTTTTATAGTAGACACCGCAATCTGGATATGAGTAGAGCGTGATCGAAGATTATTTTCTACCAACCTTCCAGACGAACACTAACGAAAGTCAGGACAGCACTTATGCGTTCTCAACTATCTATCATGTTGTAGGATCTGGATGTTGGGTATTTCAGTTCTACGCGCGTATGCGTATCATGCGAGCTTTCTCATCATTTCTCACTCGTTCTACAATTCATTCCCCATCTGTCGGACAGCGTATAACAAGTAGCGACAGGTAAACTCGTTTGGGAGGTACATTGATTATTCATCCCGTTACAGTTGGTGATCTTCAATACTAGCTTCTCATCAAATATTTCATGTAGGCGTCTGTGATACATTTTTCGTACTTACGCAATCATCAAGTAAGTATTCGGTTTTATACACTTCTCACTATTTATCAGTTTCATGTCGTTAAGTTTTTGTTGACCTTATAAATATATTTATACATTCGAGAAAGACGAAGAACCAGGCCACTTCGGAACCTATGTCATATTGTTCAGCATTCACAGCCCAATAAAGACCCCAGCAAGTAGTTGTCCTCTTCCCTTAGTTTTAGCACGCAGCATGGCTAAACTCTGTCGCAGCTTGGTCTTCTGGCTCCACGTCTGCGTTTCCTCCTGGTGCGATTCCGAATACAAACTCCAATCTACGCTGCTCGAGTTCTCTCTGCCGCGCGAGGATCGCCTCCCTTTCGGTCTCTGTCATCGCTAGCTCGACGAAGATATTCTTAGAACAGTCAGAAGATTTTACTGGAGCAAATTTTTTCGCATTCTTTTTTGAACGAATCCATTCTACTCAACCTGATGAAATGAGACGTTCAAGACTAGAAGTTTTGTCCATAAAATTCTGGTTCTGCGAAATAAGGAGGTCTAGAACGAAGGGCGCTGATCCCGTAGGTTTCTCCAACCCATAGCGCACGCGCAATTGATCCAGTACTGCCGCTACTTCCAGGTGAAACCCACTAGAGTTGGTCTCACGACCCCCTTGAGGCAGACAGGCTAAGTGTGTAACTTAGATCTTGTTCCGGGAATATCCCATTTTGAGATGCATCTTGGACCCGCTTCCCCCTTACACGGGAGGCCCAAGATCATGCCCCTGAAGATACATTTCCAAAAGTCTTAAGTAACTGCGGCGTCTAGTTGCCGCAGAATCGGCAAGGGGAAATACCGTAGAGGCCCAAGCATACCGGCAAAGACACAGGATGTCACCAAACGCATGCGGCGACTGGCTAAAGAAGAACGACGAGCCTCCCACCAATGCCGGTTCACTGAAACTACATGAAGCGCCGAAGCCAACAGCATCCAGAACGGAGCTCGAGCTTCCTCGTGATGGCTTCGATAGACGGCCGTTTTTGTTGAAGATGTATCATCTACTTCATCTTGCTGATCTCTATGAGACACAGTTGTATGCTCTTGTTCGTAGTCGTCACCCTTTATTGCCGCGTTTGCCAGCCATTCGCTATGATCCACTACCACTGTTTTCGCCGTCCCAGCATCCGGAAATAGGTAGAGTGATAAAATAACAGCACTATGAGTCCACTCGTCCTCGTCCAGAGCCGAAGTATTCCCGGATCGGATTCTGCGTGCTAAATCGCGAATAAAGTCCGGATTATTCGCCAGCGGAACATGCAAAAGATCCAACTGTAGATCTTAGACTTGTAGGTAAATAAGCTTTTGTAGGTTAAGAAGCCGCGCTACTCGTGATGTTCCCTCGTCCTCGTGATAACCTACTGCGCATGCCTACTGAGCTATTCCACATGTGAGTGTCACGATGTACTTATAGATAATATTCGGACCACTGCGCTATGTATAATTCGAGAGAGATGCAGCAAAAATAAAATTTAAGTAAACATCCACCTGTCTAGTGAAAGTCATGATAGCCATAACCCAAAGCGCCAGCCATCTGCTTGTAGACAGTCAATGACTCAACTGTCTCTTTTGGCAACTTTGTAGTAGCTGTTGTATGTCTTCCTCCTGCTGCGCCAGGTGTTGCTTTTACAGTACTACAACTACTGTCTCCTGATGCAATACTGCTACTTCCAGCAGTAGCATCTGTTAGAAGAACAGTACTAGCTGCTCCTCCTGTTGTAGCAGCACAGCCAGTCGTGGCTGTTGAACCAGACGTGGCTGTTGCGGGACTTCTAGCTGCTCCTGTAGTAGCAGAATTAGTAGCGGACTCGGTTTCCTGTTGGCCCTCTACTTGTTGATTGTGGTTGTGGAAAAAGCGTCCTTCGCGCATCAAGTCGCCTATAACCGCTTTAGCCATCTTGCGATCCCGATATCGCAATTTTGAACAAGCCCACAGCATAGTCACTTTTTGAACTGAGGACAATTGTAACCATCTCCTGGTGCCGGTGGTAGTCGTGTCATTTTGAGTCGTGCTACCAGTGGTACTTGATGCATTTTCTTCTAAGGTAGAACAACTAGTTGTGGTTGATGTATCATCACCAACTCCTTGGCCGTTATTTGTTCTCTGCTCGGTGTTCTCCCCATGGATTGTCCCCGCAGTCGTCAGCGTCATCTCGTCAGTCTTTTCACCCGTAATATCTTTCTCTTCCATGTTGATAGCTCGATCTGCCGTGGAAGACATCGACGCCTGTTCCTCTTGCGCTTGCGGCAATCTTTCCTGCGTACCGAGAAAAACGGCCTGCGAAAGGGCATGCATGAACTCATCATCCTCCAAGTATTGAAAGGCGAAGCTGTAGGCTATTGAGGTGATCTGTGGTCCAGAAAAGTAGTGGAGGATCTCCTGCGTACGCTTCGCCAGCATAAACATCACGAGGATTAGAAGATGTTGAAGGAGGTACTAGAGGTTGAGCAGGAGAAGGTCGAGCTAGTTAGCATAGCAGAATGTAAAGGTAAGGGAAGAAAGGAAGAAGAAGTGCTATTTTTCTTACTCGTGAACAAAGAAGAGGACTGAGCAGGAGGTAGGTGAGCTAGTTAGCAGATCGAGGACGTAGATGAAGATGAAATTTTCAGCGATTCTTACTCCGAACCACAAAACGAAAACATGGCAGGCATTGTGCGTTACATACAAGATCAAAGCTTCTGGAGTTCAACCTCTAGGTCTAACTCCGTCTTACTTTTGCAGCTCAACATCTGGGTCTAACTCTGACTGCCTTCTAGAAGAAACAGAAAGCGTGTACAACCTTCAGATTTCACATAAAAACTCATCCGTCGGCAGCGCACGACGGCCATAAGCAGCAATCAGTCGCGTGACATCTTGAGGTGGAAGGCCATCCACGTTGTCGCATAGAAAATCACTCCAGAGGCTTACGAACTGCGTTGCTGCGGGGTTGCGGTTTCCTGACCCACTGTGATTCGCCATCCCACCCAACGTGTTTGACGAACTCGCTCCGCTGTCTCTGCTGCGACCATTTCGTGCCTGTTGTGATGTCGCGAGCGCACGTTCCAGGTCAGGGCAGCCGTACGCTACTGCCTCAACAATAGGGACTACACAACCACGAAGAGGTTTAGAACTACCGCTGCCGCATCCCTGAGAGCATCCCTGAGAGCATCACTTTCAAGTAGAAGAAGAGCCAGAAGCAGGATGCTGAGGATGCTGCGGCGACAGTCTTAACAAACGGAGCGTTGCACTTCGCAATCATCTTCTTGAGGTATCTCTGGACCTCCTCTTCGCATGTAGTGTAGCTGAATTCCGGTAGCTTTTTGGCGTTAAACTGAGCTTCGATATCCCGAGCTGCGCTAATCATTTCCTCTACGCAACGCTTTTCTGCTTCTATGGCACGAGGATCTTCACGGGAACCACTATTGTTAGCACCAATGCCATTACCATTTTTACCAGGTGAACCTCCTAACAATCGAAATTTTCTTTGCGACGCAAATTCATGTGCAACTATTCTCCTACAGCAGTCCTCAAGCGGTAGGTCCGATACATGCTCCCACTGCATCACCGAATTGGACGCAAATTAGAAAAGCCGGTCGTCCTCCTTCAATGGTGGTGGTGTGTTTCTTCATGGATGATCACTATGATGTAAGCAGGAGTAATTTTCATCAGTCCTGCAGTGTTTATGTGGTCGGAGCCATTTACAAAACCTCCTGTGGGACAGCAAAAAAACAAAATCAACTCATTCATTGCACAAAGTTTGAACTCATTGTACACAGTTTATAGGATAGGATAGGATAGGATAGGATAGGATGCCGCCGCTGATAGGATAGGATAGGATGCCGCCGCTGATAGGATAGGATAGGGTTTGATGTTTCTATGTCTCTAACAAAAAAGAATGATGCTCCTCTCGGCTCAACGTAGTCCCGTAAATGTTGCTCTCCAGAAATGGCAGGACTATCGGCACGGACTGCACAGGAGGAACCAGACGCAGGAAGGCGTAGGCATCTTGTTCATCGCGAAAGAAGCTGCAACTTTTAGAGCTACCTCGTTCGCGTTTTCCTTGGGAGGCATACCCTTGGGTGGTTCTTTTTCACATATGAATGAATAAGCGTAGTTTGCCCCGTAACCCAGTTGTTGTCTTGAGAGGATTATTGTGCCACTTGTACTTCTAACGAGTTACAACCGACACTCACTCGCATACCCTCTAACGAAAGGTCCAGGGATGGCGCTGAGTATGCTTGATCGGTAGACATAAATCTTTTGCTGTTTTGTCCAACATCCTGCTCCCCATCTACTGACTTTTCCCGCGCCACTACTAGTTCGTCCCTTTTATTCCATAGCCGAATGAGGCGCTGAGCGATGCCAGAGTCGGAAGCCAAGTTTTCGCCACCGCTAGACGGATTAGAGTTCTTTATTTGGATCAATCATGCTTCACAATTAGTACTACTGTAGTAAAAGGCGCCGTAGATTCGGACTGCTCTACTAAAAGGGCCACAAGTGATTGAAAAGTAAACTTAGAGGTAGGTTTTCGGTGCTCGCTTACTCCGCTTGTTTTGCCTTTCTCCCTTAGGAGAGGCATAAAAAGCGGTAAGAAAAGCACCTTTAACCTACCCTTAATAAACCCTTCTTCTAATGAAGCCAGGAGCCAAGTCAACAATTACAATCGATTCCTACACGAACACGATCAGGAGGGTCGTGTCTTAAGAAGATTGTCCACCTCGCTCCACTGCCCACGACCACAACCGCTTACTAGACCGACCTCCGTTGCAGGAAAGTCTCCCACACATTCACCATTCAGATAAGTCAGATGCCGAGCCTTCACTAGCTCGAATACCGCATGCAAAGGGGCAAGAATGTTGTCATGGAGGAGCTCCTCCTGATGTTGCATACTACTAGTAGTCATACTCTCTCTACCTCCTACTTTTTCCATGTCTTGTGCCTGATGCGTGTCAGCGGTTCTTGAGGATACCTTGTTTCCAGCAGCATGAGACTGCGCGACTAACCTTTGCTCAAGCGGAGCCAGCACTTCCCGGACTAGTTGGAAGAAAACAGGCAGAGACAAAGCAGGGATGAGTCTCGCAACATCCACATTAGTTGCGCCAAGGGCGCCAGACATTGTCCTCGTGTTGCCAGGTTCTTGTATCCTACTGTCCGTAAATCTACCGCCGCTAGGAATCTTCGTCATTCTACTACCACCAGAAGTACTAGTACAAGAAGTTTCTCCGTTCCCGGCTTGAGAGTTGATGTGGTCCCCAGCTTGTTCCTGTCTGGAGTTTTTTAACTGTAGTACCACGCCTACTCTATCGTCGTCCACGCCTACTCTATCCATCATCGTCAGTTCTTCTAGTAGGAATGCGCCCTTCGCGTCACCAGCGGATCGAGTAACGTGGAACAACTCTTTCCACTCCGGATTTTCCCTTAGTTCTCGCTCAAGATCCTCCATTGCACTCGCCTGGTTGGATGCAATGAAAATAGAAAAAATAGAGAGGCAAAGTAGATGATCACGAAGATACAAATGAATGTAGTTGATCTGCTTACCCTGATGATGCTCTTCAAGATATTTCAATTTTTTCTAGAAAGAGTTACAGAATAAAAGCCTGTAGTTGGTACTAGAATTGCAGACGACGAACAGGTAAGAATAGAATGAATCTGTTTGACTGAGTATTCATCGTGTATCGTATCAAAACACTCACGACAAGGCCTTAATCTTCTCAAGCGAAAGCTTCTGTTGATTTCCGACGAGCGCTGTTGACCTCACCTTTGTTGCACCACGCAATGGGCTGTTTGACGTTGATGGAGGAGACCCAGTGCTGCTGCCACTGTTCCTCCCATTGTTGTTCTTCACCGCAGACGATAGGCACGAGGAGAATGCAGAAGGCGATGCAGACGAGGACGACGCGGACGCTGATGATCCCCCACCTGCTCCAGATGCTGATGACCCTTCTCCCCCTTGAGCTCCAGTCACGACCATATGACGGTTAGCCATGTCAACAGCCGCGATCTTCTTGTTGACAAGAACAGCACGTTTTGGTGGCGGTGGTGGAGCAAACCGACACGCGACCGAGGCCGCGCCTTGGCGGGAAACAACGCTGATCCTCATCCTCCTTTCCTCCTTATTTTTACTAGTATGTTCTAGTAAGAGTCGTGGAAAGCATGATTTGTATTACGTAAGAACATCATCTAGTATACTTATGTTATGATAAGGTGGATTATTATCGTATCATTTGATTATTATTCTTATTGTTCTTATTGTTCGTATTCTTATTATTATTATGCTCGCGCGTGGCCCTATCGCCTCACACGTGTCGCGCTCAAAAGAAGTGGTCTTGCTTGCTGGGGATCCATATCCATTATCTCTCGCGTGACGTAGGATCGAGGATCATGATGCATTGCTAAGATCGTTTACTCTCTAAAAATTCTCAATCACAATGAATGTACATGTAATAGATCGACCTTGCTTCCACGGTGCCCGAGTAGCTGCTCCGAGTAGACATAGAAAGATCTTGTTCGTTCCTTAATCCGAAATAGTAAAATTCGACCATGTTCTTGGGAGACGTCGTTAGTTACTCATTCTTGTGTATAACGAACACAGGAGGAGGAGGCGCCGCTCTTCCAGCAAGCTTGACACAAGAACCCCCGTCAGAGGTCAATCATGTCCCACTTTCCCTTTGTTCTAAAAGAATTCTTCAATCCGAATCCAAAGAGACGCCAAACAGGTGGTCTCCCTTCAGGGTGCATAGGTGGTCTCCTCTCCCTTCAGAGGTTCTTGTAAAAGACACAAAACAACAGTAACAACACCTCCTCGTCTGGTACAATTTTTACCTCGACAACAGGCTGGTACAACAACTACGTTGTCAACAGGGCGTCATCTGCAGGAATAGGACGAAAGAAGTGGTTCAAGTTGTCGAGTGGTCCCGTGCTCTGCTATCGCCCAAAACTAGCCGCCTTTTTAGAGAATTACGACATATTTAGGGGCTTGACCTGGGATAGGATTCCGAACTGTACCGCATGAAAAATCAGTAGAACCGTAGTACGTACGGTCTACAATTAATCTGTAGTTTTTCCATAATTTTCTGGAACTTTGAACAGGATCGCAAAGACGTGTGGCCGATAAAGTAGGTGATTCCCGCGAAGACGGCTATGACAGGAAAATCTTCATTACTCATGTAACGTAAGTGGATCAATTCAAAGACAGACGAGGAGCTGCATTTAAATAGTAGTAGTAGTGTACCCAGCCAAAGTACTTACCCAACTGAATAACTAAAGTAGTCTCACCAACCATTTGGTGGAAAGGTAAAAGGGCACAGCACTACAAATCATTAGACTAAAAAGCTGATCGGACATATGAGCCAGAGAATAGCCCAAGTAGACTTAGAAGTCTAAACAACACTTGCTATTCTTATGCGGCTAGAGCTTACGACCACCTACAAATAGATTTAAGCCGTAGACTAGAAGAACAAGGCACTATCTTGGGGTCCTGTCAATAGGAACTAAGAAGACCCGAACAAACGTCGAGGAAACAAGAACTAGCCGGGTTACAGTATTATGAGTAATCATCAGGTACACCTTAGACAAGGAAGTAAGTAGTCAGGTAGACATTAGTATCATGAGTAATGTTTTTCCTGGCGTCATAAGAGCGTACATGGAATTATGCAGAGTTATGCTCAGTTCCATCGTAGGCGTCGCAGGATCGTGACCGCCTAAAAAATGATGATGGGGATGAAAGAGGAAGGCTGAAATAAAGGATGAATATTCGTTTTGGTTTAGATTTAGATTTAGGAAGGCTCCCGCCTCAGCCCGGCTTCTTTTTTTGGGCACCGGATGGGCAGAAGTTGCACGGGATGAATGGCGTGAACCTATACGGCGAACCGCCGAAGATTTCCCTGGCGGCTTCTACCCGCTAGTCTAGCTTGTTGTTGGATTGGCAGAAGTTACACTTATCGGGTTCTAGTCCTTAACCGAAGCTACGGGTTGAAAGTTGACTATCGCCCGTATAATCTATAACGAGTGCTATTCTATATTCTCCCGAGTGGTATTCTGTATATTCAAGATCAAGGACACAAGAATTTGTCATACTGCTTACTTACAGGAGCACTACTATTTCTATTAATTTGTACTTCTGAATTTGACCCCAATTCAAAGTAGTGCAGTACCCCAATCAAATCTCCAAGGTAGTGGATAATCGCAGCGAACCGGTGAAGTCCTTAGTATACTACTCTGTTGAGACGACTGCCCGCTAGCTCCCCGTCGTGCCTTCAACCTGGTCGTTATAGTTGTACAACTCGTAGCATATCCATTACTTGCAACTATTGGAAATCTGAAAGCTATGGGTAATTCATTGTAAGGTATTAACAGAAGACACGGTCATCCTCAGGCTCGTCGGTCCGTCGCTTTCCCGGAAAAACAGTAGAGAGGACACGACTACTAGGATAAGCATGAATACCTGCCTAGCAGGCCCCCGGGTGCCTGCCATTGCAAGACCCGACTCCCTAGAAACTGCTGTGGGTCCATCTTTCACGAGAGTCTAAGAGATGAGATTAGCGCTAGCACCCATAAACTAGATTCATCCACCGTGTTGATGGTCTATCTTTCTACTGGTCGTGATCTATCTGGTTGATGCTGACCAATACTTACACTTAGTAACTTTTTACTTAGAAGGATAGACCGACACGATGACGGGATGGATGAATGCTAGTAGTGTGCATAAAAACAGTTGTAGTTCCACTAGCAGTAGTACAGTTCATCACTATAGTATTGCCAATATTTTTCCGTCCTCTCCTAAACAACCTGAAGCGCATTTCCAGTGGGTAATTTTGTTTGACATTTCGTTTTTGTTTCCGCTTCTGCACACCGGTAGTTCTCCTCATTCGTTGTGGAAATAATCCCACGAACTGAGATATAGAGGTAACGTCAAATTTGATGATGCAGCGTCCTGCTGCCTGCCCACGTATATTACGTCATATTAACTAAGAAGCTGTAGACTCATCTCGTGTTTGCTCTTCACGGCGTCATCTTGTGTCCGTTAGTAAATGATCTCTCCTCGTGCTCTTTCACACGATTTCGCTTCCTCTCTTGCCACGACTCGCCCTCTGATATTTATACCGACAGCATGCAAGAACTTCATCTCGCTTTCCAAAGCTCCCCAAGAGAGCTGGTACCGACTAGCACAAAAAGAAACTACGTACTCCAACAGTCTCTGAATTGTGGTCGACGTTTGAAGACGTGTTTTCGGTCAAGCGGAAAACTCTCTTAAAATAAAGTGCTCTGCACCGCCAACCTGCTCTTGCGTGCAACACCTTCAACATGCCTGCTGGGATCATGAACGCACGTGGTACCATTCTTGAGCGTCCCTTTGAAAGACAGTCTCCAAGTTGTTCGTACTTCTTGAATTTGAAGACCATACTACACTTACTTCTTCTGATTGATTCAGTAACTTGTAGGAAAAATCGTCATTTCTATTTCACCAGTCTGTCACACGCGTTTAGAAGGGAAAGGGTAGCAGCATTTCTGCGCACTAAAAATGAGAACAGAGGACGACCGAATCTAACATCCGTTCTTCTCAATAAGTCCTTCCCATATGTTAATACTAAATTCTTATCATACTATTCACTACAGACAAGTTCATCAACTTACATAGGACCACGCAAAAATTCAAAATCACAACTTCTGCAGCATCAAAGCACAATTTCTATCTTCTGTACTCTAGATTTTGACTTCTGTGCATTCAACGTCTTCTGTGCATGGCTTCTTTCCGCAACAAAGCCTGGGACAACTAAAATCGAATACTACGTGCTCTAGTATACAACGAACAACTACAACTAGTTACATTGTGAAGATCTTTTGCTAGTACGGTAGTAAGCAGTTCAGCCAAAAAGCGCTGTTACTCAGATAGATGCTCCTTACTACTACTCAGCAAAGAGCCTTCTTTCCAGAAGAACTTCTTTCCCGTGATCTCGTCTTCACCATAATCTTAGTTGTACCATAGAGATCGACAAATTTTAGCTTGGGAATCTATCTCCTGTGTGCGAAGAAATCGGCAAAGAAACGGCTTGGCGTGGTATCCCTGTCTTTGTAAGTAAGTACGTTAAAATAAAATGCGGCCAAACATCAATGATGGTGCGTTACGTGCGAAAGTTTGAGATTGCAGTGATTTTGATCCCCTCTCTTATCAAATCTGTCCTACGACGAAGCGTCTTCGATTCATTACTACGTTCTTTTTAACGGGGAAAGGCAGTCAAAACAATAGCAAACACAGGCAATGATCTTCAAAATGTCAAAATATGCTACTTAAAAGGGGATTCGTGCTGTCTATGGGGTTACGCATAAACATAAAAATCACACACGTGATGATGACCTTGATCTTGATCATCAACTACATCATAATTCGATTATGATATCAAACGCAGAGGGGAATGAAGCTGTACGTGCTTCAAACTCAAAATACGGATACACGGCAGAGTAAAATAAAGAAACTGCGGGTCCTGGGATGTACCACCTTATGTATCCCACTCTTCAAAGATAGTTCCTACTCAAAGATCTTCTGCTCAAAGATCTTCTACTGCTCAAAGATCTTCTACTCAAAGATCTTGAGTACTTAGATGTCTCAGCATCTACTCTCAGCAGGCATCTCCTCTCAGCTCAGCCTCATGACGGTCCAAAATGCTTAGGACGGCTTCCGAGGTCGCCAGCTCTCGCGCCGTTCGGCCACAGTTTGTGTAGTAATCCGGATCCGCGCCATACTGCAACCGTTAGAGCAATACTAGTAGCTTCTTTCTATGCAATGAAAACTATATTAAGTAAGCCTGAACGGTAAGGGACGGTAAGGGATGAAGAATATATGTTTTGACGTTACCTGATATAAGCCAACTACGGCTACCTGATATTAGTCCCTGAAGAGAAGATTGAAGTCGAAAGGGCGGGGTATGAACAGCGGACGCGTCTCTCTCTGAAGAGTAAAAATCTTAGTTGTAGCGATAGTGGTAGTCGATTGTAGTAAAAGGATATTTTTACAACTTAGTACAAATTGTCACGTGTGAATCTGATGTGAGATACCTGATAAACTGTTTATTTAATGATATATCTGATGGCCTTAAAATAGGGTGTACACCAAAGCGGGGTTCTCGCACTCGCTAGCCCAATGCAATGGCGTCCACAATGCATCGTTAGTGGCGTTTACCTGTTTTTAGTTGATTATCCTTTAGTACTATATAAATTCGTTTGAATTTGAGGATACCCATCAAATCTAAACCTAATGTATCTACTCTGAATCTAATCCACAACGGCAATCGGGGCCTGCCTCTCCTGAGTGGAGTCGAATGTTGCCCAGATCAGTATTCCGAAACTGACAATCGGGATCTTCCCAGAGTCTAACACGCAAGATATCGGGATATTCCCGGAGTCTAACACGCAAGATACACAGAATCAATTGAAAGCTGCGCAATACTAAGCGGAGTAAAGAAATACGTCTGCGTTCCACTCTTCGACGCAGAGCTTGACGATTTCGAGGGACCGCGCAAAGTGCAACACTGTGTTACCGCAAACGTCGCGAGCGGTCTTAACGTCCACAAGCCGTGACGCTAAAATCATGCTCACTGCCTCGAAGTGGCCGACCGATGCGTATTGAAAGAGTTCGTCGATCAGTTGGTAAAGACACACCGACCGCAAGAGGCTCTGCTGATGCGCGGTCAACTGCACTGTTGATGACGCTGTGTTAGTGTTGGGGCTGGTGTCCGCTCTAGTAGTGGCTGTTGATGATGGAGGAACCGAAGAAGATGTAGTACTTGTTGTAGAAGATGGTGGCGGTGTCAAACCATTATCAGCGACTGCGTCAGTCTCTATTGCATTCGTGCCTGCAGGAGCTTGTTGAAGTGCGTCAGTTGTCGTGGTGTTGGCTGTGGTTCCGCTTCCGTCATTCACAGGGGATGCAAGAGAGGTGAAGTTGCTACTATTGTTACTACTGGATGTACTTCTTCCTTCTCGATTTCGAACTGGAGAGCCCACCGGCACTGGTGATGCCGATGTCGCACTACTTGTCGTCGTTGCGGTGCTGGTGCTATCTACTTCTACACTTGCTGCACTGTTGTAATTGCCTACATGTTGGCTACTGGAACTGGTTGTGCCAGCATTACGTACAGGAGCACTACCTACTAGAACGCTGGTGCTGCTATTACTGGCACTACTACCAGTCCCTGCAGCCGGTGAACGCGATGGGCCTGCTGCACTACTGGCACCTCCCTGCGATGATTCCGGTAAGTTGGACCAGATTCCCATCTCTGCTAAGTAAAGATCGGCATAGATGCAGCCAGTGTGCGGATTGTGCGCATTGCTGGCGTTCCGCTGCCGCATCATACTCGAAAAAGCCGGTTGACTGTGCAATCTGCGGTTCTCGCGGCGCATCCTCGCCAAAACGTTGGGATCGATTGGAACCGCATTCAAAATATCCCCAACACTCGTGGTCGATGAAGTGGTCCCTTGCTCAGGCTGGTGCACAACCTGTGAAGGCTCAGATCCACCGGAGGGCGTCCCGTTCCCACCAGTGTCTCCGCGGTCCTCACCAGTCGCACTACTGGAAGAAGAAGAGGCAGTCCTGTGGAAGTATTGCATGAAGGTGGGATAGACCTAGAGTATAGAGGTGAAAACTGTACTAACCGGTTGTTTTACTTAGTAGTGCTAGCTTTAAGCATCAAAAAATGTCAGTGAATCTCGTAGAAAATTTCTAGAAGAATCCTCGTCTTCGAGTAGAAGGTAACATATTGCCAGAAAAAAAAAGGAAGTACTCTGTCTGTGCAACAGAGCTATTGACGAGACTGAGTCGTGTGATGGCTTGCGAGACCCGACGTAGTGCGTCAGAGTCAGAGCTAGCGAAATACTCCATAGGATTAGCACCGAACACTACTCTCGGGTCCAATGTGTCTGCGCCATCTCTAGCCGTCCTCCGCAGTGCTCCTGGTCCCGGCTGGGCTCCACCAGGTTGTAGCTGCGAAGACGCTGAAGTTGTACTATTTGCGCCAGACGAAGTAGAGGCCTGCAAAGGTGTCTTGTCGATGAGGTCACGGCAGAGCGGACAATTAGGACGTCGCTGCCACGCCTCAAAGAGGCAGAGCGCGTGATAAACGTGACCACATTGCGTCCGGGTCAGTGCCTCTCCCTCGCCGAATTCCCGGAGGCATATGGCACAATCGGAGGAGGAAGTGGAAGTCGACGGAGACGAGTAGGCGGTCGATGACGAAGAGGTAGAGGATCGCCATTGAGATTCCTGTTGACTACTACTACTTTTTTTACTTAATGTTTTATAGATGAATTCTTGAGATGCTGAGGACGGACGACTATTTGTACTCGTATTCCTAGCGTCGTTACTGCAGCCGAAAGCCATGACTTCAACTGCTTCGCGACACAGCAGTTCGTCTTCGAGAGTACTAGAGCTTGATCCTCCTGTTGTCGTAGATGAAGGCGAAAACGGAGGATCTGAAGTCGATGTAGTGGACGCCACTGAGCTACAGCTGCTTCTCCTCCTACTATAATTTTCTCCCAGCCCACTGCTTCTAGAATGCTCCATCTCTTCTGAAGAAGACGCCTGATCAAAAACGACGGACGCTCCTGACCGCGCCTGAATAGGTTGCCGTCGTCCACGCTCTACAGTAGAGCGGCTCTTTGCGAGAAAAGCGTCGCGACTGACATACTGGGAATCTTCTTGTCCTGCTTGCTCTTCATCTTCTAGAGAACTAGCGAGCCCTCGTTCACCTTCTGTGACAGCAACATCTCCCGAGTTCCGTTCTCCTGCTGGATCACCCGTGCTGTCAGAAGCATGTGCTTCAGCGGTCGTCGAGTTCTCTACGGCAGCGGCAGCGCGCAACACCAAGTGCGCCCCACCCTTCACCACGGATAGTGCGGCACTCAACATCCTGCTGTATCCCCTTTTACATCAAATTCAAGCTCGTCATGAACAATTTCCTCCTAGTAGTCCTATTTTTATCCATCCACCAAGCGATAGTACATAATTCTAATTGTACATTTACATTAGTACAACCTTACAACATAACCCCGCTCTAGTAGTACTTACCTCTCGGTATTTCTGAATTCGAAGGAAATTTAGCCAGTGAAAGCAATTACTTATCCTCAGATACTTGGAGGATGGTCGTGCGTTTACTAATCTTTAGTGGCATCTAAGTATTCATTTCGTCATGATAGATTAAAATGATTATCTTTCGTGTCATTTCATGTTCCTAATTTTTCCACCAAGACGTTTTTCTATTCACTTGGTTTTCCTGCAAAATTTTCAGGATCATATCTGCACACAAATAAGATTACTAAAGCGACTCTACAGGAGTGCTAGTTCAAGTAGAGGAGCCTAGTAGCTAACAGCTGACGAATTACTGAGTGACAACGTCACGTATCTAAATCTGACTCTAAAACTGCCTTGTAACAATGAGATACAGCAAGATATTAGGCTCGAGTTACAATTCGAAAAAGCGACGGTCGTGCGTAGTCATACTTAGCAGCGACCTCTAAGATAACATACGACAGAATCATGTGTCCTTAAAGAAGGGCAAAAAGCGGATTTGAAATACGCTGGTGGCTTTCAAAAAGGGCTAGCCTGTGGGTGGTGTGGGGACGACAACGATTCAACAACTCAGGGAGTAGGTATGATTGTAGAAATCAATGACACCGACCATCGAACTTGTCCAAAGCTCTCCTGACAACGTCCCTCGGCAATCAAATCAAATCAAAATCGATCTGTAACGAACACATACACAGCAGTGACAACTTTCGTACGAGATGGAGAAGGATAACGATATAAACCGAATTCAAAAAGAAACCGAGAACACCTCGTTACCACTCGTACTAGGTGTACAACTTCTACATGGAAATTTCTGACTAAGTACTCCTAAACGCACTCGTGTGAAACTCGGAGTCACTCGTTTTATCTCACTCTCTTAGTTGCTATGCGAAATCTATATTACCTTGTGAGTCTGAATTTCAAACTGCAATAAGAAAGGTTTAAAGAACAATGCGCATCTTGTCGACAGTGGAATCACTCTTGGAGGAGTTGAACACTTTTTTTTATTCTATCAAAGAGGTCATGACTCCACCAAACGGAAAGACTTGAAGGCCTACAACAAGACCATTTTTGAACTCTGTCTCTCCTTCGAACCTAGTTCTTTTCTTTTGGTTTTCCTTTAGATTTGGGGAGCAACAAACGTTTGTACTTACCATCTCGTCACTACCTTGTTGAAAACTAAATGTGTCAAAACCAAAAGTTCTTGCCATGCGCTGAACCAATACCCGTTCAAGTTGCTGTCAAACATCAGCCAAGCACGCCGTCGTGCTAGCGTCACATGAATCAATCAACCGGACTAGTAACCCATAACAGAAAATTTCTGCGTGATTGAGACAAGCCGTCCGTTGCACGAATCGAGCAAACGGCAAGTAGACCACAGAACTATACTTCCTGTACTAGTCTCCATCGAAGCGACGTTGTACAAGAATCCGCATCTGGTATCTGCCAAAACGAACATTCATTAAGCTCGAAATCGGAAATCCTGCCCCATATGCAAAAGAGTTCTCAACGCGCCATCCGTATCAGGATCCAACACGATCTTCTACTTCAAGAGTTCAACATGAAATACGTTCTTCCCTTAGTTACACCTTTGACGTTCTTCATCATTTTTTCCGCAGCCGAACCGGCCCACCAAAATTACCAGCCCTAATCTTTACAGTCTCCGGACCGCAGCCCTCTACTTTGAGTACCTTCCCCTTTTGCACTATTTCGAGAAAGCCTGTCTCAGCAAGGCGCACAGCGATTTGACGCGTTATTGACATCAATCCCCGCCACTCATCTGCTGGTGCCACACTACGCGGGACTTCGGAGGGTCAGCACGTCTTAGCGACGCCACGTTCAGTCACAAGACTTCGCATCTTCTCCTCAAGTGCTTGGAGTAGTTTGGCGCTTGGTTGCGCAACCGTTGCAGGAGATGAGGAACCCGAAATTGAAGCTGCACCAGTCGTGGTCTTCTTGATGACTTTCTTCGAAGCTGCACCAGTCGTGGTCTTCTTGATGACATTCTTCTGTTTAGTTTGCCCTGACCCGGAAGAAGCTTTGCTGCTAGAGCTCTTCGCAGAAGGTTGTACCTTCTTTTTTGCGTTTGCGACGGATAATTTGCCCATGATTTATAAATTATCAATTGAAATCAATCAGATGGAAGAACATCAATGTTGTTCAAGACAACTTTGTAGTCGTCATCATACTGGCTTCCAAAACCACTTAGGTACTAACTTACAACAACCCCTTCGCAAAAAAAAAATAAGAAACACTTAGGGGAAACAACCAATAAAAACTAGAACTCTCTATTCATTTCGGAGTTTTTTCGCAGAGGGTGACAATCATCTTCGGCAATACTACAAATTCCACACAATTTCAAACCGACGTTTTTAACTTTCCTTTTGCTGATGTAGCAGAAAGATTTTGCATCGAATCTACTATGATGCCTTAGTTCTTCGCCGCGTGGCTTAAGCAGACACTGTTGCTTGCTAGTACAGCTGAATACAAAAGCAAGGCTGTCGTCTGAAACGCGACGCTATATTTCAAGAGGTCAAAAATGTGAAAGAGCAAGTCGAGGCTTCGTGCTGATGACTACACATGTATTGTTTGCGTCCAGTTTAGATAGAATCCCAAGCCGTTTAACAAATGCAGCTTCTGCAATGCGAAAGAATGACGTGTGAAAATCGTAACTAGCGTTCGCGTAGCGCGTCTGTCCAACAAAGAAAACCGCCGCAGACAGGACAAAACCTTTCTTCGACAGCGCCCGAACATAGGTAGGAGCGAAATTTCGTAACAGATCGTCAACCCAAATAAATTGCTGTTCCATACTCGCTCCCCTATCATCATCATGCGTAGACTTATACAGAGATCATACTTGCTTCGCCGCGTCCGTCTCCTTCCGCGTACAGGCCTTGCATGAGATTCCCGGAAAATGTACCGCTTAGAGACGCGACGTAGGACAGCTTGCGGCGGTAGTATTTCCAATAGAAAAATCTGGTACCCCGTCCGCCCGTTCCCGTTCCACATCTTCTGGCGTTATATGAAACCGTGGACTGCTAAAACCGAGACGCCGGAGGTTAGACGTAGCTGGAACGAAGGTAAACAAGGTTCAGTATAACCTTCGCAGTATAATGCTCGCAGACCACAGCGACAGATGAATCAATATGATAAGACGTCAATTTCTTAAGCAAAAAAGGCACATCATCCCGCAGTGGTAGTCGCATCACATGCAAGTGCACGTGATACACGCTATTCCAAGGTGGCCGGATGTAAAACATGCGGAACATGCTATTATCTGAAGAGAAATCCGGCTGTTGTTCTACTGATGATTTGGCAGTCACTTCGCTGCTTGCATCTCCTGGTGATCTTGACGATCGTTCCTCCACGAAATCACTGTTCGTCGGATTCATCTCCATCATGCGTGACTGTGGTTGGTCGGTCAGGAAGTCCCCACGTGCCAAGTTCCATCCGACCTGCGCCATATGCCGACGTAGCGCAGGATCGAAGTTGTCGGCCCAACAGTTCTTTACATGCTTCCGTGGCACAATCAGGACATGGCGTTGAGCTCCCGGCTCAATATCGTCAAACGCACTCACAAATTCATCCTGGTACAACAACGCGCCACCTCGATTCTTGCCAGGAATCGATTAGACACGCCGAGAAGGAGAAAGACCAGAGACAAGTAGCGGCTACCTTCTATCTTTCGGCATAAATGACGAGGGTAGAAGTCGCCAGGGAAATCTTAGGCAGATTGCCGAATAGATTCACGTCATCAAATGATGAGTGAATTCTCTGGGTGGAGGTTCCTAGCTAGATAGCGAATTGTGGCAAGTGACTTGATTCTTATTACAAACGTCCACTTCTCGTTCTTCATGTCCTTAATTCATCCGGCCATTCGCGATTGCACAAAAGATACAACGTTTTTCGACATCTCGTGGCTCAATGAGATACCGGAAGACATCAGGCGCTTTCTCCGCTGGTGCGCGGGCTGACGCATCGGCGCAAAACAACGATGCTCCCATATTGCTTTCTTCACGAAGTAGGAAAGTGTCATGAGCACATTGCACTAAGCTCGGTCCTCTCGGATGGCACCTTTTGTTCGTAGAAGTATTCTTATCATCAGCTGCTACTATCAAAGCATGCTCTTTGTCGTTAAGTGACGTTTTCCCCTTGCAATCTATGCTTTTGGAAGTCCTACTTTTCTCACTTGTGGACCGCAGTTTGCACAGACAAGACACCATAGACATGATAAGTTGTAGCAAGCGTTTGTGGGAGACTTGTTGATCTTGCTCTATGTAGCGTTTCTGTGGTGCGCAATCAGGAATGCGGATCCCTTTACAACAAGCGCAAAAGCCAAATCAGTCGCTGCACGACCCCTTACCGAGGTGCACATCGAATATTATTACCCTCGGCGACGACGCGCAGGTCGTATAGCTGACGAGTCTTACATCTGAGGTTGTTGTTTTCTCATTGCGTCTGGTGCGCCTTTTGCAAAGACATTCACATCGATCTGTTTCAGGAACCAAAATCTCAAACTTTCGTTTTTTGTAACAAATGAAAGCCCAATATGTGCTCAAAGATCTGAGCGCTCTCGCTGCAGGAGCTTTTCGTTTTCTTCTCGCGCCTGCCGTGCCCGCTCTCGTAGCGCTTTCCTACGTGCGTCTTGCGACATCAGAGAGTCCCCACGAGCTCCAGTGTCACCACGACGCGCCTTGGCCTTCGCATCTCCATGATGATTTTCGCCGCTAAGACGATCTCCGCCATCTTCATTAGAAGCAACGTACTATGATGTGTGCTATTGTTCGTGGATGAAGTGCTGATATTGGCTCTTCATCGAAAAAATACAAGGGAATGCTAGGAACAAGCGTCGCCTTTTCTCTCAAAATTAGCATCACGATTTCATGTAGCCTTAATCCGTGGACGTCCTTCTACGAGACGAACCCGTTGCTCTGCTAAGAGCCCAAAAACACGCTCTAGATAAACGAGAACCGGCCAGCGCGTATGCAAGAGGTTGGAGGCTGAAAAAGCGGCAAACTGTTCACCAAATATCTCCAGAAGCCGTGGTAAGTCGAATTCAACCCATCGTCGATAAGCTGAGTGTATTAGAAGACTCAACTCGGTATCTATGAATATATATGCTAAAATGATGCATAAGCACACACCACTATTAAAGTTCAAGTTGTTTGAGTAACAATCTCCAACGAACCACCATGGTGCCTTGCTAACATTAGAAAAGACGAATTCCTCCAAGTTTTCCCTGCCATAAATCTCCAACAGGTCGTGCTTGCAGGTGCGTGTCAGTCTCGACAACCTCCATCCCAGCTTTGGGTGGTGTAGTTGAAGAATGCTGATCGTGGTTTCCGTCCTCTTCACCATCCCTCGCCATACCGCTCCCTTCATCATCCCCAGCCGAAAAGATAGACTTCGTCACCAATGGATTTCGGTAACGTTTTCTCATGTCTTCCGGTCTAAGCTGGAGGATATCTTGCCTCCAGTCCAAAGTCTCGTTTCGTCGTGGGATCATCGGAAACGCGTAGTTCATGCGAAAAACACTGGAAGCGTAAGCAAACACGCTCTCCGCAGAGGTTCTTTCAGTTCCTGCTGGAACAGCACTAAGAATCGTTCCCGCGTCTAGGACTTCCGTTACTAAATGTGCCGGAAGCCACTCCCGCATGTCCAGCACTGCGTTCATCAGCTGTGAATCCAAAGCGGCATGAGCCGCAGTCTCGATGAACGCGAGAAAAACAGTAACCCAAGCTTCTGGGCAAAAACCGCCTGGCATTAGAGCTAGTAGCTCCGAGCTACTTGAAGTTCAAAAAACCAGCATGAACGTAGAGAAAAGACCTCACTTGAAGGTGAAAAGACCTGCCTAGTCTTCCTCATGTGCTACTAATTCCAAGATGTGCAATAATCCGAATCACATTTACCCTTACCACATACTGTGGGGCCTTAAAACCATACCAGCAAGAACTGCTGTGGATACCTCCAACGGCACCAGGAAGTCGTTTGCTGCGCAAAACTGAACGATCCCAAAGATCCCGGCAACCGGATCCTTACCGCCTGCTCTAAAAACGAAATTTCGCCACTCTGGATCAGGGATTGAGGACGCTTCTATTCCTACTTTACTGGACTTCGTTGCGCTTTCGTCAACTGCTCGACTAGATTCTGGCACCTCTGGGTCCTTTGTGTTCTTTTGCTTTAGAAGTTCCGCTCCACCACCAACGAGCGTGCCCGGAGAACAAGCCAGCGCGTCATACTTCTCTTCAAAGTAAGGTGCCATGTGTTGAATTTAGAGCTTCTACTTCAGTACTTACCTCAACAATTCACGTCTTGGAAAGCGTCTCGGACTGTTCTTGCAGTAGTGCTTTTCCGTTCAAAAGAACTACGCTCCAAGTCCAAGATGTGTCAATCCTTCTAAAGCTCGATGAGCTGATGAATTTCAAGAGTAAGCAAGAAGCCATAACGAATGCGTGAGAACCAAAACACTCCCCAACCATGAAGCACCAACTCGTCAAATGCGGATGTGTCGCGCAAACTCAACGCTTCATATGCGCTCAATATCTCCCCAACCGCAGTGTAGGCATTTCTACGCTCTTCACCCGAAGAGCGATTATCGAGCCAAACGCCATCTAACGCCGTGGTCGCGTCAAACCAACGGTGCTGCTCCGAGACTGAACGTCAAGGTCAACGTCAAGTAACGTCGAATACTAACAACTCAAAGCTCTACGAGGAATTAATCTGCTAAAAAGAAGATTTAGACTTTAGTATCTGTTCCATGGTTTGACCCAGTGGTTTGGCCACAAAGCGACCTTCTACAGGTTATTGTAGTCCCACTGCGACAAGGAATATGAAACAGCGTGTGCGAGGGAGCCAGAAACTCAACCTCGCGCACTTTCATTTGGGATAGCGCTGCGACGACAAGCACCATTGAGAAACCCTCGGTGTGTCGCGTTACAACAGCATCGCCTTGAGAGAAGCAACCCTCAGGCATTCTATCCATGGTGCCATCAGATGAAATGAAGACAGCGCAGAGGCAATGGGGAAAGTGAGCAACGCGATAGAAGATGACCAAGCACTGCACCACTGGTTAGCAGTAGAAAGGCAACATAGCAGTTTGAAGGGCAGAAAAGCGATTGAGAGTACGTTTAGCGATAGAAAGTCACTGCAAGAGGAGCCACTATTTTGATCTGGTCATCAGCGATGCGTTCGAAGGATCAGTCTGTGAGCATCAAGCGGAACTGTCAAAGATCAATTAAGTACATGAGCAAAAACGAGATCAGCCGGGGAAAGAAGAAAAATTCAGTTCTCCTCACACAGAATCAGTTCTGTTGAGCTTGAACTTGAAGAAAATCATCATGGTGAAACACACATAGTACTGTACCAGACACTGTGGGCCTACACCACAGAAGACAGAATCCATGGTGAACCAAAGGAGGAACCTCAAGCAGATCAAGTGAAGATTATTTTAGGATCGATTGATTCATCGGCTAAAAGAGCAGCTTGTGTATTGCAGAAAGAATGGTCCCTAAGTGCATGGGGATAAGTGATCTCTTCGAGTAGCTCTAAGCGAGGAGTGGGAATATGATACACTTACACGTACCTAGTATTTTGCTGCATGGGATAAGCCTAAGTCTTAGAGGTAAAAACTAACCGGTTGTTTTATTTGGTGCTTTGAGCGTCGCTGGACCTAAACCTTCGCCGTTTTACGGGCAAAGCCATATACCTAGTATATCTAGGAATGATCGAAAACCACCAATTAACATCTTCAAACAACTATGACAAAAAATTCTTTACCAATAGCTGTGCTAGCTTTCGCCGATCCCTTCTTCGCGACTGCTTCCGTTATGCCCAAATAGTTTCGTTCTGTGGCGGTGTCAGCTAACGCCTGATGAGCTCGCACAGCTTCTTCGAGCTTGCGCCCGTAACTCGACCGCAGCAAGAGGCCTTGACGTGCACTCGCGAAAGTGGAGTCCAATCGCAAGGCACTCGCCAGCAACTCGCTATCGACAGGAGTGCTGTACGGTTTAGAGAGAACTACAATTCATTCTCTCTAAACCCTCCACAAGAGGATCTGCGTGCTGTATTCATGAGATAGTCCTCGGCTTCTCGCTAACCTGTAAGGAGACGCTTTTCTCTCTATAGATTCTCTCCAGGCATAAAATCTGCATCCATCAGCGTCACAGAGTAGCTTTTGGTCGTCTTCACTACAGTTTCGCCAGCGTTTTCAACCGCATTCGTGCCACTGCCAACATCAGTTCCCATGCCCTCCTTTCTAGTGTTTGGTTTTAGAGCTTTCTATTCTTTGCCCTCATTGTGCTGCTTCATCGGTTATCACCCCGTCTGTACCTTGACGAGCTTCTTTGCGCACTTTGTAAAACAAAAAAGGACAACTGTTCGTTTCTTCTAAAGTGATGCAACGAAGTCTTAAGTCTTCCATAGTTTCCGCAGTGCGCGAACCAGCGTTGCTCGCGCGTGCCGTTACCTCTGGCTGTGAATACAGATTCTCCCAATCCACTGCGCGAAACCTCTTAGTTGTCCCATATCGCCACACCTCTGGACCCTCGTAATAGCAATTCACTTCCCTCCGTACATCAGCAGGTGGTGGCGGATCGCACGAATGAAGATGAGCATCCACAACAGACTCATCATCGTTTTACGATGTTGATGTCAGCGATCTCTGATGTCACCTACGGTGGTTTAATTCCTAGAAGGTTAGAGAGAACAAACCCGTCTCAACATCAAAGGCTGCTTAATATTCATAGAAGTAGCAAGTACACCATTTATCCCTGATTCATAAAAGTAATTCACACCCGCTGGCTGTACCGGACTTGCGAGAAGGGAATAGAAGTCGGTGGAAGACAATGCGATCAACCAGGGATAAAGCTTTCGCAGCGCTACGCCTTTCACTAAGCGCTCAGCAAGACGTAGAAGTCCCTTTGCTGCGCCAAAAGCACCAAACTGTCGGAAGACCTTAGAAACGCCAAAATGGAAATGATTTCGCCTATAGAAAGCACATAGAGACGACATCGGACTAGTTCGCTTTCTTACTTAGAACTCTTTGTAAGCGCAGTATAGATATAGATAGAAGATGTACCCACTCACGGGGTAGAAGATAATTAATTTGTTGCATCAGCGTCTCCTCGGATTAGTGAGTAGTTCCTTAATTGTTCGAGTTATGAGCAACACGAAAACTGCTGCTTTCACCGGACATCGTTTCAGGTTCACGACGTCCTCGAGTCCATAGACAAGCGCGAATAGCGGATAGATGACACCTTCATTCTCCGCAAAGTACTCCCGAGGGAATTCCTTAGAGTGCCTCCACCTGCCGTCTTTTTGAAAGAAATGTAATAGATACACTCGCGTGGTGATATTGCTCAGGACCAAAATTCTAGTGCTGGAAACGAGACTGTATTTCGCCTGAGAGGATCTGCTATCTATGCCTCAGCTTCATATGTCTACTGGGTGAACGCCCAAAATCAGATCCTCATAGAATAAAATGTGTTCACATCATCACCACGGACGCAAAGCGCTGTTTGTTCCCGTTCTTCACGTTCTGAAAACCCTCGCTTCCGCATGCGAGCCACTCGAAGTTTCGCAGCGAGTTTCTGTAGGAATCCAAATTCTCCATTTTGTTTCGATTCAACCTTTGAGAAAGCCCGATCGAGGACATGAGATGTCATAGTCGTTGTACTAAGCCCATTTAGCGAAAAATATTTACTTATGTTTGTATCTTCAGGAGATTCGAAATTGCTCAGCTCAAACAACGTCCTCGATCGGTCCCTCCATACCTTTTGGTGTAGGGTTGATGTTGCTCCTGGCTTTCGTCTAGCGCCCCACACCTCCCACGGAATCGAACGCAAAGACGATTCCAGGTCCTCTCGCCGACCTGATACAAGCTGTTCGTGTATCCGGTCGGTACAGGAGGAGTCATGCTCACACCGAGCCAAAAACTCCGCTGCGAGGCGTGGAAAATCTGCACTGGTCGTTGCAGCTGCAGAGAAAAGGTGCGGCACAGAGAGCACCAACACGGTGGCAATGCGTCTTGTGAGTGCGCCACTGCGATATCCCGACGCACGTCCGCGACATCCGGTGAAGTAGCAAATTGAGAAAGAAGCCTGGTGAAACGACGACATTACTCGTGCTCCGCTCTGTCGGTCGTATAAAAGTTTTGGAAACCTATAATCTCATATCAGTACTACATCTTACCTCTAGCAGAGCAACGAAATTCGTCTTTGATGATCTCAGAAGCGTCTGGCTACTCATTCCAAGTAGCCGCACCAGAACACCGCAGGAGATATCCCCACAGCAAATGCAGCAACTGCACGTACATGCGGAACATCCGACCCACAAAGCACGCGTACATAATATCAATAGTGCTCCAGCAGCGAATCAATTCAGAACTGACAGGAGTAGCCATTGACCCAAATTGTTTTAATTTTTTCCGAATTCCACGTAAATACATGAGGAATAGGCGGGAGGACTATATCTATTTCTTCTGGGGGTTGCCCTACTAGGGAAACCGAATGTGACAATGCATCGGGTGAGATCAAGTCTTGTGGTCTCTTCATTTTTCGGTTACAGATTTCGATAGAGAGAAGCCGTAATTATAGCGCATATACAACGCTGTCGCAGAGAAGAAGCTACCAGAGATGAAGATCCAACTAACAGCAAGCACTGAGAATGTTTTGCCTCCATCAAACACCGAAGCATGTGGACACGGGCAGCAGATTGGACATGACCAGAGAAGTGACAGACGACATGACACGATGAACAGTAAGCCACAAAAAATGGCTGGGTATCGCTTTCGTGCATCCAGCACATTTGCGGGCGTAGTAATCGTTCGGGGGTTTTTCTCAACAGTTTCCACATTGTGGAGCAGTAATCCTATCCAGATTAGCAGTAGGGATACGGCGATTGTCGGCAAATTCTCGAGAGATATCGGGCATGCTAGTGCTAGATTGTGTCTGTGTGTTCGATCAGCGACGGTGAATGGCATTATATTCGTAGAGCTTGAGCTATACCGGAATGAAAAAACAAATACCGAGTAGTATTCAAGGAAAATTTTATGACCACACCTGGTCCAATATGATGGAATCATGGCTATATTTGATAATGCTACAGCGATGTAGGACATTACGAATCTCGGTTCATAGAAAACTCGTCTGTTAAGACATAGAATTTATGGAAAAGAATATGTACGTGAAAAGAAAACACCCGTTTGTTAGTCTGCAGCACCTCTAGAAATTTATAAAATCGTGAGCAATAGCATATGAACATGTTCCAGCGTCTCAAAAATAGTTATGAACTTTCTTTATGATTGCTATGTCGTGGCTATCCTCTCTCAACTTTCCGCTGTTCCGTACGCAAAACAAGTTCGGCTGTAGAGGAAAATGAAAGTCTCTTCGTCACCTGGCTGCCCAGATAGTCCGATTGTCGTATCCGTAGCCGCTAAGCGAGTAACCAGAGTCCCCGAGTCAAGGAAGCGAAAAAGACGAGACTTATTCCAGCAATTCCGGAGTGTTGCCGACAACCTTGGATGTGCTGCCACCCTTGACGATCGCGGAAGTGACCATGCGATTCAGGCCGCACTTGCCCTTTCCGCGGATAATGCGGTAGTAGCCGTCCTCACCCCATTCCGGACCTGGGAGAAAAAAGTTATCAGGGTATTCAAAACGAGTGTCATCTAATAAACTCCACTTGCAATACACTCAAGTCTCTTTCTGCTTCTTCGCTTTGCGTAGGAGTTTGACTGGAGGACTACATGTATTTGTGGTGGAGCCAACCTACCTAGGGAAGATAGAAAACACTAGGAAGAGGTATCTACTACACGTACAATTTTCGATTACTTCTGATTGCTGTACAGTAGTAAACTGTAAAAGCTAAGCATTAACATAGTACCCCAGCTGTTTCGGATGGTCCAGTACATCTTGCCGTCTTCCTCACCGAACGAGACGATGGCCACGCCGTGATCCAACGCGGCCGGGTTGCACATCCACGGGTCCGAGATACCTTTTTCAATTGCGTCAGTGGTTGAAAAGCAAGGAAAAAGGATTATAATAAAGTTAGTTCATCTTTGCAAGTAGATTGTGAAACCAAATCTGATTTTCTGTCTGAATTTCCCCATCACAGTGTTTTCATCTGGGACCTGGTTCATCTTGTGTGAGTTTCTGGATGGAAGTTACAAGTTAAAAACTTGTAAGTACCTCCCATGTAGAGCTGCATCGGGCCAGCGTTGATGCCGATAGCAAGAGGACCATACTTCATGAGGGCAGCGGCCATCTGGTCCTCCGACGAGCTGATTGCAACCCAGCTAGACAAGAATACCCTCTCGAGGCTCTTCTTGGCCTTGCACGTGCCGTCACGAGCCTGTGGGTGAGTTGATTGTTCTAGTGGTGATCTTCGTATTAAGTGAGCCTATCTTCAACATGGAAACCATAGTTACATGCAAATCAAATTGAAATCACAAACTTATTCCTTTTCTAGGTAGAAGTTCCTGCTAGGTGAGTCGCTATATATGCAATGGTACATGTCGGATCAGATCTTCTGAGAATCTATTTTATAAGTGCCTCGTATCCGTATGCACTTTCCAGCTCCAGGCCCATGCCACTCGAGATCATATCCTTGTAGGCGTTGGAGGGCAAACCACCATTGCATCCGTTGTCATCGTCGTCGCAGTCGACTAACTCCTGCTCAGACAGAGAGACCAGCTCCCCGCTTTTTACGTAGTTGTTGCCCTCGACGTTGGCAACAGTCGCGAACTGTACAGTGGAACGAGAGACAGTAGATGTGGCGTACGCATAAAAGCTTTATAGATAGAAACTTGTAACACCATGAGAGAGTTATACAAAACCCGAATAAAAGCGTCCTGCACATACTCATTCCGTTTTGGACATTCTAAACATAAATATGATCCCCTAGAACATCAGACAGAATACGATAAATCACAAGTGGTCTTACCGCCCAGCACGAGCCGCACTGCGCCTGGTTCTTTACCGGGTTCACCGCGCCCTTCTTACGCCAGTCGAATTCGGAAGGCAGAGCCACCCCGTTGAGGTTCATTTTCACTGCCTTCTTCGCATGGTCAGCGAGAGTTTGCTTGGTCACCCTCAGCGTGTTGAACTTGCCATACTCGAACTCGGTCAAGTCCGCCATTGGCGACAAATGTCCATATTTAGCACTCGGGTCAAAGACATCCATCTTTTGCGCGGTCTCCATGTTCTGCGCAAAAATCTTGAAACGATGGAGTTCTTCGGCAGCTGTGTTTTTGTGAGTGGAAAGTTTTTAGAGAGGTTTTAATGCGTAGTGAAAATCTAAATCATGTGAGTTCGAAGTTGGGTTTTTGAACTGTGTTCTTGTCAAGATGAGAAGAGTACAATAGTTGTCCTAACAAAGTATAAGTTTTAATAACCTCTTACCTGATCCGTACGCCTTGTTGAAGCGCTTCTTGAACTCCTCAAACTTGAAGGCGACATCGGCAGAAACACCGAGGGCAAGCACTGACGCAGCGAAGACAGCACGCATTTTCGTTGTACCAGGGTTAAATCTCTTATCTCTCTGGCGAAGCAGATGTCGAAATGAATAAATCTAAAGAAACCAATTTCGTTGAGCTATGAAACTGAACTTCTATAACTCCAAGGCCAACCTCAAAGTCTTCGCGCACTTCTCTCCTGTGGATCTTCTGGCATACACTCTCTGAAAATATTGGCACACCGGACTCGATGTACAGCAACTGCAAACATCCTTCCTGTCTCGCAGTAGCGACTCTGGTTCCGTTGATTTAGAAAATGCCGTGCGGTAGACGATCTCTGCGCAACACCGGCGAGCTCGTGTGCAAGCAAGCACGTCTTTCTTTCCGGTTGACACAAGCACGAATAGCAGCCGATTCTATGCTCCCTCGTCGAGCAGTACCGCGTGTGTCCCATTCGCATCTCCACGCCGTCTCGTACACCCGTGTCGACAGTCGCGTCTTCCATCGTCATCGCTAGAGTTTCTTTCGAGCGGGTCCTTTCGTCTCTGGACACAAGCCTCTACGCGAGCGAGAGACGCTTCCGGAAGCTTCCGAAAAATCGCTGCCATCGAAGTCGAAAGTGGTGCTCGCAGACTGGAGAGTGAATCTCAGGTGGCACGCCTGAGTGGCGCCGCAAGGTGAACTCGCCGTCCACGACACTCTGGAGGCATTCTGGGATTGTCACAAAGCAATTTCGCCTGAGTTTAGATTCATGGATCGTTCATGGCTCGATAGTCGCCTTCGTCGGCAAGTCTCTTGCTTCGACAAAATGAAGGCCTAATCGCGCCTGGTGATCTTGCCGCCGCACTCCCTCCTTTCCATTCTTCCCTTGCTTTGCGTCCGTTAGCGGTCCTGCTGAAGGTGAGCGGCTCTCCCGCCCAATGAAGGTGGGCACAAGGCTCCTACGATTCGCTGGGTCCTGGTCTTTCCCGATTCGTAGCACCATCCAGGAATTGCTGTCGGGACCAACCTCACCGGCGATTCGCGGCTGAGAGCCTCTCGGAACTGTCAGGTCCGCTCACATCAACGTCTGTCACACCCGTTCGACGCTGAAAAGCGCGACTTCCCGCAACACCGTCCACGAAACGTCTCATATGCGGAAGCACGCAACAGAGCCAACTCCAGTCCTGCTACTGGACCTGCTTCAGTCGTTTTCGGACAGTTTTGGGAAGATGTCAGCCTTCTGGCTCTGCAGCCGTCGGAGGCCGGCTAATAGCATCACGCTGCTCAGTCGCAATCTTTTATAGCGACCACGAGGACAAGCCTCATGCTCCGCATTGTTCTCGCAAGTCAGCTCGGTTCGGATTGGCAGCACGACTTCCCTGGGTCTCTTTCTCTTTTGAGTTCTACGCATGTCCCTGATGTTGAAACTGTGAAGGTGGTCCGCTGTCTCTACAGTGGCGCTGCTTGTTGCTGAGTATATGGACAAGAAATGGAAGATCAGGTCGGTGGTTTGAATGAGCCACGCTGACCAACTGTAAACAAGCGATTATCAAGGAACGTGCACGGAACGTAATCTGCTTGATCGGAATCCACATACTAATGCCCTACCAGGAATGCGAAGGGCTCCACCGCTACATATCTCAGGATCAAAAGGTTCTGTCAGATCAGCTCCCAAAACAAGAACATCAATGCCACTAGCTGGACCGAAACGACCGCAGCAGCGCTGGCAGCTTCCTCACAATGACTTCTGGAGTCCGCGCATCGTATAAAGCCGTGCAAAAAAAAGTTCAGTGACCGAATAATCGCATTCTTCTTGATATCTAAGAAGGCGGCATACCCACACCTTTTCACTTCGTTTGGACGTCTCACTTGGTTTCCGTTTTGCAACTTCATCTTCGTGCTTCATATCTTAGACCGTGACCTACTAAAACACAAAACTCAGGTTCAGAGTAGTATCGAATAATTCCACAAGCACAGTCATGCACAAAAGGCCCCAGCCGTGGTTGATTGTCAACAGGTGCAAGATTCCTGCATGTTTTTAGCAAGTATAGTTCGACATCCTCGTCCTAAAGTAGACGATGGTCGCTGCTTCTTGCCGTGGACTCACTCCCTCCACCTCGCGGCAATAATCGAGCCTCCATTTCGGTCGACCGCTTGGTAAGATCTACCGCAGTTGGCACAATCCGATCTCGAGTGTCGTAACCTCAGCTATTTCCGACCAATGACGCACGGTCACGGCCGAATTGCGGACTCAGGATCGCTCGACTTCCGATGCCCAGAATCGCGACACGAAGAAGAACGTTTCAGTTCCGTGTTCTGCTATGATTCGTCGACTCGCTCTGCCACACGAGCCGGCGAAGCAACACCACCGCTGCTATCAAGCTGCTCCAAGTGGATCCAGATGTTGCTGAGACTGACCGAGATATCGGCATCCCACTTGCCGGCGGTTCGCACGAAACGTACGGCTTCTTAATCCTGACGTCGATATTTGGAAGGTCAAGACACTCAGAAAAACTCCGTCTTGTCTGAGAAATCATGACCTAGATTTAGATTTAGATTTAGGGTGGTTCCCGCATCATGTCCTTGGATCAAGATACAAACAAATATTGATCATGCTGACTTGTTGCCGAAGTAGTATGAGGTGTCATAACTTTATCGAAATCTTTGCTGCGATCAGCTTTAGCGCGGACCAGCAGTTGAAATCGTGTCTATGGTACGCTGGCTAAGGGTCGGCTACGCAAATCTACTCGATTGGGCCGACAGCTCAAGTCGCTTCTCCCGTCTGTGACATCACTGCCACGACACTGAAGATTCTGGTTGCTATCATACGACTTCCGTTGATACGACGACGCATCGTGCCCATCACCTCCTATTCATACGCACTCTCCAGCTCCTCTAGACCGATGTCGTTGGAGATCATGGCCTTGTAAGCGTCGGGAAACACCAGACATGGAGACCAGGGCGTCGATCTTCATCTACCTGGCACAAACGACATTGGTTTCGGTCGGGAAGTGCACGGGAAAAGGACGGCAGGTGCGTGTGCTACAAAAGATTAAGACTTACTTATGATGTGGTTATTGGAGTAGGGTCAAATGTCCCATGCCATTCCAGCAATCGGATCTTGATACGACCAAAAGTTGCGTCCGATTGCTGACAGAAAGCGCGTGTGCGAGCAGCCGTTATTATCCTCTCTCACCACCGAAGAACGTGTCGATAGTCGCAAATCTCTGAGATATCGTGCTCAGTATTACTTGCAGATGTCACTAGATCGCGCTGCGTGTCTTGTCAATTTCAAGCAATCTACCAGACACCGATGAGGATCGCTTTATGCGGAAACCTGAGTTACCGAATGCAACCGCATGAGTGCGGCTCACCTGCGGTTCCAACGAGAGGACACGTAGCGCACCGTCCAGCACTGCGTCGCAAGAGCCTTCGCGCACCGCCTGGCATCCCCTAAGAGTTTGTGTGGTTGTCCGAGCCAAAGCTTGAGACTGTGGAGCAACAAAGCCACCCACCCCTCGCAACGCCACCGTATCACCGAGCAAAAAATTGGAGGAAGTTGTAAATGATGTGACTAAGTACCTAGTAGTCTCAACTACTCTCAATGAATGGGAAAACACTTTACTCTTTCCTGCTTCTCTTCACGCCTGTTTATTACACGACCCGAAATCTGGTTGCCTAATCTTCCGGTCAGGCTGTTTTGAATCCAGTTTCTTGACGTCTTAATTATGCCCCAAGACCGGAGAGGATGTCGACAACAAGGAACAGCAACGCGCGTTATAGTACGGCATACAGCGCATGCTGAGACCAAGCTGTAGCTCGTCGCCAGTAGATTCGTGCCCTTCTTGTGTAGTCAGGATGCTGGAGCAGTGAAGTCATATCCATAACATCAACATCCATTCATTCATATTGCTGTCCTGAGTACCAAACGAATAAAAACCTGGGAGCCCATCTTCCAGTACAAAACTACGGAGAGAAACTTTTGATTATAGCTAATGCAGCGGCTGGACGCAGATCATGCTCGCATACTCGCGTCCTGCATCTACATCGAAGTGAGCTCGGTGTCGACTGCGGTTTCTCGTTTCGCAGGATGCCTTTCCGCGAAGGAGGGCCTTAGGGTCTGCGACTTAGCCGGGGCTACCAACAGTACTCTTTCCGTTGGTCCAATCATGTTCTTTCCTTCTCTGTGTTGAGATCCACATTACATTCAGTTTGTTGAGGGTCATTATTTTGCGTCGGAATGAACGCAAACACTTCAACACCATGAGCAGGAGAGCAGCAAGGCTCAATTGGGTCTGCTTCACACCTCATTGTCTGGAGAGTGACGATGACAATAAACTACTCGCGTATGACACTTGTTGAAGTTGAGAGTGTGTGACATCCACGAAACATGTATGACAACGAAAGATGACAGATGAAATGGACATGATGATTCTGTGACGTCATGATCACAGCCTGTTTCACCATCCCCTTTATATAGTTATGACAACTGTTCTCGAAAGGGTTGTCCAAGTAAATTTATGGACCGGCGCTAATGCTAGTCGAGATGTGACTATAAGCTAGATGGTTCGTCGACCCTCCGAGATTTAAATATATAATGTTCTTCATGATGGATATTAATCCGAACTTCCAAAAAAACACGAAACGCCCTTGACTTCTACTCGCAGCGAAACACAAACTAAGAGCACCTAGATCAAAGATCATGTCATGAAGACGTAAAAGCAGGTGATATTGCCAAATAATGGAAATATATAAGGAGAAAGGATAGTTCGCTAGGATAGTTATCATTGACTTTGAAACTTTCATGCGTGTCGTAAAGTGAGAACAGGGCCAACCAACAATGGAACGACAATGATCAGTGGCTTCAACTGTATCAGATAAATGTTAGTAAGACCGAAAGTGATACAAGCTGTTGTTCTTGTTTCTAATTGCTAAGAGGACCTGTGAACACAGACGTTCGCCTACTAGTACTAAGCTCAAATAAGCAAAATTCTTGGAAACACAGGGATTAACTTGATTGATTGAAGATCTAATTCATTGTCACGAAATAAACTCGAAAGGATGTACTTGGTATTTTGCAAACAAAAGAAATAGTCGTGAAGGGAAAAATATACAAGACCGCGAGGACGATTACTTATCCGAGAGAAGACCTAAAGGGCTCGTGGGTGCTGGTAGTTGTACCCGCCGATTCAACTACTAGTCTCAAAACGCTTCAGGGCCATTCTGGCGTTCTTCCCCTTGTGAAAGATTCAGTAGTGCATGGCGTTTTTTAGTCTATGTTCAGGGGTGAAATTTAGACCACTCTCCGCAGTCACTTGCTAGCCCTCGGATATGGTGCAGGGAGAGGGAACCGCCTAAGAGGACGAGGCCAGAGGCCTCCAGTAGCAGCTCCCTGCCCCTTGCCGTTCACAGAAACAAAACTTCCGTGTTGCGCGCCACCCTGACGTCATCGACTACAATCCACAGGAAGCGCATAGACAAAGTAAGCACTTTCCGCTAGCAGGATCGCCATCAACATGATCATCTGCACTAGTATGATCTGATCCCGGTGATCCCTCAAACGGAGTCTAAGTAAAAATCCTCGAAGTGATACAATCCCCTAAAACGAGGAACTTTTTAGTAAATCTCAAAACTGAAAGTGATACTGTAAATTACTAATCCACGACAAAAAGAAACGACACACCTTAACAAGAATATTAATTACCACAATTTGACTGAAAAGAAGAAACGACTAGTATTCCATGACGTATCTATGAATATTCGTACTATCGTAAACTGCCACAATTCCACATTAACTTCCAGCGAAACAGAGCTCATGTTGGCTGTACAAGGTAAACATTGGGGCTACTTCGATCAACATACATTTCAACGTCAGCAGGGACCCTGTCTGTCTCTTCTCGTCGCATTCGCAACTATAGTTTATACTAGTATGGGTACAGCATTAGAGCAAACGCAGCCAAATCTCTTCTAGCGGCATCTTTGGCTTACTTTCCTCATGGGAAAATGGCCAAAAATCAGCTGTCGGATGTGGAATCTGCGGATGCCTTACATATTGTCTGCAGCCCGTGGTAAGAGAGCGAGACCCGGCACAGCCCATGAACTTCGTGGGCGTGGGCCCATACAATTCTTGCTCAGTCATTACACGACATCGCTGTAGGGCGTCTCCTAACAACAACGGATACTTTTAGTACGTTCTTTTACAGACTTACACAGAAAGGATGGATTTTCATGAAGCAACGATTAGCAAGCTGAAAAACCATCAACGAGATTACACGCCTTCCTTATTATCTTGCACGCTAACAACGCAAAACCATCGAAAACCCACTTGCTTATTCTGGCCCCGTCGATTGCTCGTTTTTGAAGAACCTGGTAAGTAGTGTCAGACTCAGAGTTTGATATTTTCCATCAGGAAACTAAGCTAGTAGACACGCACTCACAAAATATGACTCGAGTCTCGGAACCTGCCCTTTTTGGGCTGATGAGTTACTGTCAGACTGTGGAAAGGTAAGAGCAAGGATCTCCCTATTTCCATCCAAGTAAGTCGACCATTTTTTAGTACTGGGCTCCCACCGCATGCGTCTGCAAATATAAAAGTACAACGTCGTTGTCTCATCTTCTTTCCTTGCTTCCATTTCAAAATTGCGACTGGTTTCAACTCTTTGGAGAGAAAACGCTACGCAGAGGTTTTCCCACCCTTCGTGCAAGGACCTACTGAAGAAGCAGCGTGCCCATACTTTTACGATCGACCTGGCATGAATTGGCTTGCGGTGAACGGTGTAGCAAGATTGTGCTTTAACATTCGGGAGGATATCATGGTGCATCTACTTACAACATGATGTGTGAAGTTAACTGCTCATACACTGATTGGTATATCGAGACTTCAATGCAACTTATGCAAAAAAAGAAACAATGACACGAAAAACCAGAGGAGGCTTCGAAAAAAAAAACTGCGGTTGAATACGTTTTCTCAGACAGACGCAGCTGAGTTACACCGTCCGAACTGCGTCGACCTTCGTGGTACTCAAGTCTGGAAATCCGAGTGCATCGGTACTGGTCCTACCTAAATATTGTTACGAATTAGTAAAGCTCGAAGGGTCCTTCCCGTGTTTGATGGTGTGATTTTGATGTAGTTCTACTTCTTGCACCGCGGCAGGCAACGAATATGAACTCGCAAAGGCTTTACGCTGACAGCGGCACGAGAAAAAGATGCATGTTGCCCCAACTAGAACTGCTCTGTACAGCTGCTAACAAAGACTCGACACTGTCGCGTTCTGTGTTTCTGCTAGCATTAACCACGGCACATTTACCCAGCCGCACACTTATTCCACAACACCGCCGGGCTACTCCATTTCCTCCTCCTCTTTCGCAGCACTACGTGGCTGCCGCGCCTCCTCTTCCGCAGCACCACGTGGCTGCCCCCACTGCTCACGATTTGCAGCAACACCTCCTCACTGCTCCTCAGTTGCAGCACCACCTGGCTGCTCCACCTCCTCACTGCTCCTCATTTGCAGCACCACCTGGCTGCTCCACCTCCTCACTGCTCCTCAGTTGCAGCACCACCTGGCTGCTCCACCTCCTCGCTGCTCCTCAGTTGCAGCACCACCTGGCTGCTCCACCTCCTCACTGCTCCTCAGTTGCAGCACCACCTGGCTGCTCCACCTCCTCACTGCTCCTCAGTTGCAGCACCACCTGGCTGCTCCACCTCCTCACTGCTCCTCAGTTGCAGCACCACCTGGCTGCTCCACCTCCTCACTGCTCCTCAGTTGCAGCACCACCTGGCTGCTCCACCTCCTCACTGCTCCTCAGTTGCAGCACCACCTGGCTGCTCCACCTCCTCACTGCTCCTCAGTTGCAGCACCACCTGGCTGCTCCACCTCCTCACTGCTCCTCAGTTGCAGCACCACCTGGCTGCTCCACCTCCTCACTGCTCCTCAGTTGCAGCACCACCTGGCTGCTCCACCTCCTCACTGCTCCTCAGTTGCAGCACCACCTGGCTGCTCCACCTCCTCACTGCTCCTCAGTTGCAGCACCACCTGGCTGCTCCACCTCCTCACTGCTCCTCAGTTGCAGCACCACCTGGCTGCTCCACCTCCTCACTGCTCCTCAGTTGCAGCACCACCTGGCTGCTCCACCTCCTCACTGCTCCTCAGTTGCAGCACCACCTGGCTGCTCCACCTCCTCACTGCTCCTCAGTTGCAGCACCACCTGGCTGCTCCACCTCCTCACTGCTCCTCAGTTGCAGCACCACCTGGCTGCTCCACCTCCTCACTGCTCCTCAGTTGCAGCACCACCTGGCTGCTCCACCTCCACACCCTCCTCCGCCTTCACAAGTGTGTTAGAGTTGTATTCCAGATATATCGAAGAGTGGGCTTTGAGTTCTAGATGTAGAAGTCAGTTTTTGCTATCTTCCGTGCTTACTATTTATTAGATAAGTCCACGAAAACAATCAGACGTGCATGGCAATGATATGCAAGCTTTGGTTTTGGTTTCTGAGCAGCAATGGCCATGATATGCAAGAAAGGAAAAAGGCGGTCTTCAATTTCGTCATGAGATCATGATTCATAAATTTTTCTTGTATCTTCAATCACGGCGACAAGGACGCCGCGCCCATCTCCCCATTTTCGTCTGCGAGAAACTGTGGACCGCCAGTCTCTGCCTCTTGTACGTGCTTTGACACAACTCCCACAGTAGATGCTGACGAAGATCTTGCTCCATAGTCTGAAGATGAGCCGGAAGATGCCGATACTCGTGGTCCTTTTGGTGAAGACGATGATACTTCTGACGACCCTTGTGAAAGTCTAGCAGGTTCCTGCACATGCGGTTGATCTTCATCCAAAGGGTCCACAAAATCCGTCAGTGACGTGTCTAGGAAGGAATTGTCACGCACCGGAATGACATCGCCCAGGAAAGAGACCTGCAGAGCGGAGGAGGAAGAGCTCAGCTGTATTGCACTAGGACCTTTTGGTGGAGCTTCTGCTGGCCACTCGCGAGATTCTGGCTCCAGATGCAAGAGCTTCGCAGTCGTAAGCACAAAATTCTTCAAACTTGCGTCGCCTCTCGTAGTGATTGCGCCATCAAGGACACCTTCCAGCGTCACCAAATTTTCACTCAACCTTTTGGCCCAAAATCTGCAGTAGGTGCT
This sequence comes from Amoebophrya sp. A25, assembly GCA_905178165.1. Lineage (NCBI taxonomy): Eukaryota > Dinophyceae > Syndiniales > Amoebophryaceae > Amoebophrya > Amoebophrya sp. A25. The sequence goes on from CAJINU010000041.1 coordinate 731,957, forward strand.
CCAATTTTCATTATTTTTAAGGGGGAAAACGCCAGTGTCCACGTTTTGCAACTGCTCCAACTCCGGAGCTCCAAGACTGTATCTCAGGCGACTTACGCCCACAGACCACTTATCGGACTGCGCCGCCATTGGGACTGGTATGTCTCCACCAAAGTTTAGTTCTCCTTGAGTAGTACAATATGTTCTAGCTACCCATATCGGATCCACGTACCAACAAGGGAGCACTCCACTAAACTGCACCTTTTTCGTGAGCTTCAGGCTGGCTGGCTGTGCTGTCCCGAAGTTGATCAGCTTTACCACTGCCTGCCCGTGTCCATTTCCCTGCGCGACGATCATGTTCGCAGGCCTCACATCGAGATGCGCATACCCGGCTTCGTTAATTTGCTGCACCCGCTGAGAAAGCTGTTCTCCAATCTCCATACCAGGCGAAAGCGCGGTGCGTTCGTCGATCCGCCCGATGTATTGATCAAGCCTCTTCTGCTCAGGTAGCCGCTCTTGCACCAGCACAATATGGAGCGCTTCGCGCCCATTCGAGCGCGTCAATGATGTTAACGCGTGGTACGTGTGGACACAGCATCCGGACGCCACCTTAGTGACATGGAGCGAAACGCACATATCTTGCAAGGCGGTCCGTAAAGCTGCGATGACCGATGCCGGTAGATATTCGTGGTACTCCTCGGCCTCGATTGATGAGCTGGACCAGCGCTCTGGCAAATTCATCCGACGGAGCTTCATCCCCTTTCGAGCCTTTAGACTTACTACTACGTGCTTCAGCGCGAACCGCTTTTCTACCCCCAAACCAAAAACAGTAGCTGAACCGTCACCGTCAAGATAGTTGTATTGCTTCTGCTCCGCAACAACATTTAGTATTCCATCTAAACGCGGATTCTCCGCCGACTTTAGGTTACGAGATTCTACGTATTTTAATAGCGGCACTTCCAATGGCGGTCTCGCGCTGATGACATCAGATGATGCGAAATGATCTTCCTGACCCTGAAGGCCTTCTGTCAAGAACTGACAGCGAGCAACATCATCTCCTCGGAGGGATTGTTCGTCGAGGTCGAGCTGGAATCTAGGCCAGCTGGCCAAATTGGAGAAGATCTTTGGGGGGTGGAAAGCGTCATGCTCTTGTGTAACTAGTCCCTTTAAATTGCGCCTCTGTGCCTCCCACTGCAGGAGGAGTGCGCCAGTCATGTGTTCGTAAAGGCGCACATCATCATCCGTTGTTGTCATGGAATGCGTGATGGGTGGTTCCTTGTTTAGTGCGTCTCTCCACCCGTTAAAAACTTCGCGAGCCACTTCACTTCTTGAGGCGGCACTGTTCAGGAAACGGAAAGACACAAGGAGCTGCGGGCCTGCCCATTCTTGCTGCTGAGAGCCCCACCCAAAAAGCCCCATGCTGTGTTCTGCGGACGTGCGAACACCGTCGTCGTTGATGTTAGATGAAGCACCTACGCACTGGAGGAGCCAGCGGCGGGAGTGGTTATACTAACTGGCGACCTAATGTAGGCGAGAGAAGCCTGCACGCTCTGAAAAGTTCCCGCCGTCTTGTGGTCGTGCAAAAGCGCAGCCGCGAGTTGGCGCCACCGGCGGCGCATTGGCGCGCCCCGGCGAACGAAGGCAGACTACGGCCTGCGCCTCTACGGGAGGCCCAGGCGCGGCAGGGTGAGAGCGTTAATGCTACACCCACGGGGGGAACTTCACATGAGGAACGGCAACGGGCGGGGCAGATGCGGATGTGCGGAGCGGCCACCGGCGCGCGGGACAACGTGCCCGCGCGTGGGCCGGTGGGCAGCCAACGTGCCGTCCGGCCGCGTAGTGGGCGGGCGCGCGGCTGCCTGTTGAGAGGTGCAGGTGGACTCACAGTGGCGCGTCTGGCCGCGTGCGCCGTCAGGGGAGGCGCGGAGGCGCTTCCTCACGAGCGCCGCGCCGTGGCAGCACGCTCTTAGTCCATGGGCGCAAAACCGCGATGGACTCAAGCAAGCGCCGTCTCTTTCCTAAAAAGTCCAAGGCCTTTCTGAATGATAGAAATGCCCGCTGCCACTAGAAAAAAAAGCAGCAGCGCCCCCGCGCTCTGATTTCAAAATAAAGCGAAAAAACGCAGTGACCTCGCTGAAAGACGCTGGCGACCTCGTTGCCCACACTGGCAAAACGCCAGGCAGTCAGCAACGAAGACACAGACGAGAAGGGCAAAGCCCTGGCGAAGCTGATCTATGGCGATCTGCTCCGCCCGAGTATGGCGAGCGAAGCCATTGCGAAGCTGCAGAAGCAGCTGCAGGACAAAGACGCCTACGACGAAAAAATCGCCATGAGCGCCCTGGCCACGGACTGGACTAGCGCCCTCCGCCAAATGGCGGGCGAGCTTCCAGATGCGGGGCTCGTGGAAACAGTCAGCAAAGACCTGGGGGGCCCGCGCTTCATCGACCGAAGCGGGGCCCTCACAGAGGCAGAAACCACGCCAATGCGGTCCCGACTCTCGCTCACGGCCTACCGCGAAGAGCTGGCCGCAAAGCCTTGGCCCTCGAAGAGTCTCACCAAGGAAGAGACCCCCGAGGCAGGTGCGAAGGTGGCACGAAAGCGCCGGCTGCGGGCTGCTCGCGGAGGAAAGCCCGCAGCCGGCAAAGAAACCAGCTGGAAACCCCGTCCGGCGGCCACGGCGAAAGGAGAGTCGATCGCCAGACATCTCATCACGCGCAGCGAATAAGAAGTCCTCACGGACTGGGACCGCAAGCCAACACAGGCAGTCTGGGCTTCAGTCCGCAAAGCGCGCGTGGAAGAGCGCAAGGCGCAAGACGAAGAAGACCCCAAGGCAGAAGCAGAGAGAGGCGGAAAAGAAGCACAAAGAAAGCGCCGGAGCAGAAAAGCGACGACGGCGACAAAGCAGCTGGGCCCAGAAGTCGAAAGCTTCGAAGAGCCACCAGAAAGCCACCTCTCCGCCCAAGCCCGTCGCTGGCAAAAAGACAACAAAAGCGATCGCAACAGCTTTGAACAACCGCGGCGAAGACAATGCCCTCGCCTACGACGAAGCACGCCCAGCTAGCGAAGGGAGAAAGCTTCTGCCCTCGTCCACCGGCGCGCCAACGGCGTGGAGCGTGATAAGTAAACAGCAGTTGGCTTAGTGGTTTAGGCGTTGGCCTGTTCAAAAGATTAGAAAGCCCCAACCCGACCCCGCAAAGACGGAGGGCGCGAAACTCCAACCGCCAACCCCCCGGGGGGCCCCAGGAAAGTGCGGCGCCCGCCTCCGACGTCCGCCTTCTCAACTTTCCCTAACAAGGGGCGGCCCCCCCCTACGCGGCCCCTGCATCTCGTCCCCCTTGGCCTCATTTCGTCCAGCCCTTTTTCCTCTTTGGCTGGGCTTGCCCTTGTCTCCTTCCCTGCCCTTGTTCTTGGGCCTCTTCCCTTCTCCGTCTCCAAGCTCTTCCCCCTCAGCTCCCCGCCCGTGCGCTTGCCGTCCCCTTCTCGCACTCTTCCCTACCCCTAGCGCCGCTCATCCCTCTAGCTGTACTCCCTTGGCGGGTCCACGTTTCCCCGCTCTCCCTTGCGGGCTCTACAGTGCCAGCCCTCCCCACCCTTCGCTGGCTCTTTCTTCCCCTTCACTTTCGGCGCCCTTGGCGCGGCGCCCCTTCCTCCTCGTCTTTGGCCACACTTCACCGATGGCCGCTTGCTCCCCGTTCTCCCTTCCTCATGCCCATCGCCGCCCTGCACTCTCTCAGCATGGGCGCCCCGCCGCTCCTCACCCGGCTGGCCCCTGCCTGTCTCTCCCCCGCCGTCATCTCCACCTTCCCCAGGGGCAGGCACTCACCCTCCCTAATTCGCCCCCCCCCTTTTCCTCTGTGCTCTTCCCCCTCTTTCTCTTTTTGCTTGTCTCCGCTCCTCCCCCCTCTTCTCCGGGGACGGGCCCGGCCTTTTCCCTTTCCGCCCTTTCGTTCCTCCTCATTTTCCCCCCTCTTTCGCTTCCTTGTTTTCCCCTGCAGCTCGTAGTCCTCTAACTCTTTCACACTTCTCCATATCTAGACCAAGCCTCTTCCCAAACTGCTCCGGCGCTTCAGTCCATAAGAGGCCGCCGCCAGTCGATCGCTGGAGGCATTCAGGCAAAACACGAGCTAGCCCCTGACCCTGTTGGCATTTCGCCTGGTTCACGATGACAGACCTGACGCGCAAGCGCGCCCTCTGTCCTTCCAAGCCGCTCCACTGACCGCACACAGCCGCAAAAGCGTGCCAGTTGCTACGATAGTGACGATCGGCCCCTGATGCGCATCGCATCGAACCGCAAAAAGCAAAGCCAACAGCTCACCTCGCTCCCGAGTCTGCGCTATTGGCCAGATCAAATGGCCTGGCGCGCCCGTATCGCTGGCTGCAGACGCAGAGCATTAGAGGACGCTGCAGCCCGAACCCTCGGCCGGGTTTCCCGGTCGCGTCATACTCTGCAAGAACTTTCTCAGCGATCCCAAAGCCCAGGCGGGTAACTTTGTTGCCCCAGACTGCCCCGAAGGTCATCAGATGCGTGGGAAGCAGAATCCCGATTGGTTTGGTTACGCTGACACGAGGCGCCAAGATGTACAGAATGGCGCCGGACGACAGCCACTTCGACTGCTTCCAATTGTTCAACAACCCACCAAAACCCACTAGGCGCCCTCGCGTAGTTGTATCTGCCTCCATCCGAATAACCACGCCAGACGCATGCTGCCCCGCTTCCAACCACCTCCAAAGAATGACCCCAAAACCCTCCCGGGACAATTCAGCCAGCGAGTAACGCTGGCCCTCAGAATACTGGAGGCGGGACGCCTTCCCGCTGAGGTTCCAAAAGTCGCCAACACAATGCCCATCGCCTCCCTGTTGCTGTTCCTGCTTGGTGCTACTACTACTCGAAGACGGTGAGGCCTGCCTTTGCTTTTGTTGCTCTAGTACTTCCCGCACCTGTGTCTTCCTTCGTCTTCACTCCTGTCCACTCCAGCACGGTCTGCTTCTTCTTGCTCGGTTTGAGAAGGCGGGACAGCTTTCGCTCGAAAAACTCTGCGAAATATCCCATCGGGTCCCCCTCGTACGGTCTAAGAAACTAAATTAACTAACGGCACAACGCCAGCCACTAACTTTAGCAAATACGAACTAACTACACGCGGCGCCGATTGCTTTCCAACGAGATCCCCCTTGGGTCTTCTACCTAAGACCCCCCTGCTTTAATTTTAGGGCCTGCGTTGCCACCTATGTCCATGCGCTCTCTGCTTCCGCCTCACACGTCTCGCATAGAAACAAAGGCCGAACCTCAAACCACACCGCCCGGCTACGTTTTCTCTCTCTTCACAAGACTCAGCTTCGAACCCCTCTCGAACCTCCTGCCAAATGCCCCTCCCTCGCTGATTTCTGGCGCATGTCTATCCTGAGCTTCAATGAATGTTCACTCCCACCTGAAGTCCATGCGCACGCTTGCACTCGACCAGGCGCCACACTTTTGCCATACTCTCAAGCCATGCACCAGAGCCGACTCAGCCACCACTTTCAGGCCCACGCTCCCAAGGAAGCCTCTCCGTTTTCAAAGTCAAAAACTTCTAGGGACGTTAGTTAATTTATCAAGACCGAAGCCCCCAGCTCCGACTTTAGTTACGCGTGGACGAAAGGCACCACCTTCGAAAAGAAGGCGAAGCAGAGGCTGCAGCGACGCGCGCCCTCCCGCACCACAACAGCCCACCATCGAAAGGATGGACAGCAGAAAACAAAGGTAAACTAAGCCAACGCCTAAGCCTGGGCAAATTAATAGGCAAGCCCCTGCGCTTCCTTCCTTTTCGCAGACGCCACGACAGACAGCAAGCCAGAAAGACAGCCCACCATCAGGCACGCAATGGCCAACCACACCGGCAAAACCTTGACCCCCCCACTTCAAGAAAAACCACGCAAAGGCGCTAAGACCAAGGCTCTCGGCTCGAGGCTGCAGCGGCTGCGCTGGCAGCCAACCAGCTGCAGACCTGGGCGAGCGGCTCCAGCCCAGTCGCCAGCCCTAACCGACAACGCCCCAGCCCTCTACAATTTCACGAAGCTCAGTGGGAAGTCTGTAGCCGTCATAAGCACCGCAGCCGACGTCGTCAACCACTGGCATGACAACAACGCCAAGCCGCGGCACGTGTGGGGTTAGTCAGAGCGGAGTGTGGTAGCTAGACTGCACGACACAGCACAAGAAACGCGCGGAATTTACGAGCGCGGCCCCCAGCTTGCAGACGGTTCAGCAGTCCAACAGCGCCCGACTGTGGCTGCCTGACCCTGAACTGTGTGGGCGCCTGCTTTCTCACAGCGTCGCCCCCGTTCTGGGAGTTCGCCCCTCCTCTGCATAGGCCGACGGCGTGGCGAGAGTCAGCAGCCGCCCCCGCAAACCGCTGGCGCAGGCGCTGCTCGGCGTGGACGTGGAGTCCTGGCGCATCATTGCGCAAAGGCCAGCACGCGTTTCGAGTGCGGGCCCCAGACCGCCGACCCAAGCCCACACCAAAAAGCACGCAGGAGCCTGGCTGGGGCCTCCGCAGGGAAGTGCCGGAGAGGGAGCGATAAGTGAGTGGAGCGGTCCTTCCTCGCTGGGACAGGTCAAGCCTGCCAAGGCATGAAGGGGCGGAGCGGGCGCTCAGATGACTCCAGCAGGATAGCCGACACGCGCGGGCCGCAAGTTCAAAACTAGCGAGGAGACAGCGCTACCCGCATGCGGGGGCTAGTCGCGCACTCTGGCCAATGAGCCAACTGCCAACGCCGCACGTGCTCCGCGAGTACCGACGCACGGGAGTGGCGGCTGGCTTCCCCGGCGGAGTCTTGGCGCCAGAACACCAGCGAGACCGCGAGGGAGGTCGCGCACTGTGAGCGCTGGCGCGCAACCTCTCCAGGAAGGTCGAGGACTATCGACACGCTTCGCGGCTAACCTATGCGCCGTAGGTGCAACGGCCGGCGCCGTCAAATGCTCGGGCCTGCCAAACCAGACCACTGCGCTGACACAACACTAATGCCATTGGCTCACCAGTAAGCCAGGGCCCCGGATGTTGGCTTTCCAGCTAGTTTGCATATAGGTCAGCCAAGTGAACGGGTATGGTGATGACACTCGTGCGTCGTCGTTTTCCGCAGCGTCGCCCAAATCCTGTGGCTGGCGCGAATCTACACAAGCGCCGTCACAAATAGAGGCGGCAAACCCCTGCGCTTTTTTTCTTTTGGATCCCTTGGGTCGATTATTCTGCAGCATCTCATAGACCAGCTCAGCACTATCGCCAGACTTTTTTTTCGCGATGTCTCGGCCTCGCAATTTTGATGCTAGTAGTGGCGATAGCCTTGCTGTCGCTGTCTTGATAAACTTCTTGCTTCCGCTATGTGCTTGATCATGGATGGTGCTGTATGTGGCCACTTTTCGATTCTGTCGATTTGCTACTGTCGGAATCGTTGCCAAAATGCCTATAACTTCGGGGCGTAATAATTATCACACGCCGGCAAATTTGCTGCACTAAAACCACAGACCAGCGGGGGGGGGGGTGTGACAATTATTACGCCCCGACCGTCTAGGCTTTTTCATGCTCAGGATCAGAAAAGACCTGAGCCGACAAAAGCAAAAAATTGGAAGCACCCCAACACGAGCAGACTCCGCAAAAAATGGGGGCTCCTTCCAGTGCTACCGTCGGAACATTGAAGCGATTTTTGACCAGCAAAGTGACGAGGTCCGACAGTATTGTATTTCAGGAATCGAAAAGTGGCCACATACAGCATGCTGGAAGTGGAAAATTAGTACGCTGTTGATTATGATCATCATTAGACGATCCCCATCCTGTTACCATGGTCTTGATGCTTATGCTTAGAATGATTCATAAGGAAAATACGGACATCGCTCGCCTTTGGTGGCATCACGATGAGTATGGTATATCGCAGTCCGCCCAAGCTGAACATATCACATCTGCGTGCTTCTGTGTATTCCTGTGGTAGTGGTTCTATCTCAGCACCGAGCGCCAGCATAAACGGATCCGCATATGCCACAGTGCCCAAGAAGCCGAGTCCAGGAATAGGAAGCTTCATGTTGACCGGCAGTGTCGTGTCGAAGTCGAACAGCTTTATTATGATTTTGTTGGAAAAAGAAAAGGATCGCCAATTGAACTTTTCTTCCGAGGATGGTACCTGAAAAACATCAATCAGGGCATTCTCTGGCTTCAAATCCATATGAGCATACCCAGCGTCATGCAATTCCTGCACCTTCTTAGCTACAAGGGCTCCAGCCCTTAAACGCTCTCCTTTGTATTGTGTATATGACGTCTCCAAGCGTCCATGTTCCGACGCGTCACGGCCATCATCTTGGGTTCGGATGGATCCAATCCAAAGCGAGAGATCCATGCTGTACCGCTTTTGGACAAGCAGAACATCAAGGTACAACTTGCCATCGGACGATGTGCGCGGCCATCGGGCCCAGGCGAAATATGTTTCGACGCAACACGCGCTGCGCGCAACGTCGAGTGCTACACAGGCTTCTTGCGCTGTGTATCGGAGGCCTTGACTAATTGCACTTTTTTCTTTCACTATTTTGTTGATGACGTCAGCGGCTTCCCCGGAGTCAGAAGACTCGGCGCCGAGCAGGAATGTATTGCGCTTTATGACAACATTGACCTCTTCCATCTTCCCCTCATTTTCTGTCGGAACTTCTACCTTGTCCACGCCAATCACAGCGTTCCTGTGCCTGGACTTTGCGCCGATAAAGTTCTCGTCCGTCAGCGACTCTTTTTTTTTCAGGATACTCGCAAGCGTAAGCGCGCTCTTAGACATCTGAGCGAAAGGCTCGGCTTCTAGAAGTTTTGGCTTTGGCTTTTTAGTCTTCTCCAGGAGCGCCACTCCGTCGTCGTCGAAGAAGTTCACGTCGTTTGGATTCTCTATGTGCGCTGTGAGGTATTGACAGCGAGCGGGCGGGTCGTCTGGTGAACCACTTTCAAGTTGGAGACTTGCCCATCCCGCGTCACGAAACCAAGGGTGAAGAACATTTTCAGTGTTGTGGATCTGTTGCGTCATTTTGCCCGGCATTTGCTCGTCCAGGAGTTCTTTGAAGTCCGCCCAAATTTAGAGCTGTCGCGTACGAATCCACGGGGCGGGTACCATTGTCCTTTTTCCTTTACTTGAAAATGTGGACGGTGATGGCCCTCAGGATGCTTGAGCAACACTGCGTAGCCTTAAAAGACATCCTGCTTCAAGCGTTCTTCTTGCTCTTCGTCTCCCCGTTCTTGTTGTTCATCCACCGCTGAGCACAGCAGCCAATATCCAGCAACGCCGACGACAGCGGCAATGCGCCGCGCCCACACGCGCCCGAGCGCCCTATCTACAGTCAGCGCTTTGCCTCGTATTTTCCCAGAGTCTTCATCCTCGTTGATTAGTGGCGCTAGAATGTGGCGAGTAGAATCCCACTTACTCACTTCCAAGAAAAACTCTCCTCAGGAAGACAAAGATGCCCCCCGCTACGACCTTGCGCCAGATAAAAAACTGTTCGCGCCCGTGGTTACCGATGAGCACAACTAAAAAGGATAGCCTCAAACGATCGCGAGGCCCTTCCCAGAATTTACTGACAGATGAGTAACAAATATGGATACGAGGGGCCGTAAGACATGCCGCAGGCCTTTTAGCGCACGCTTCATCGCAGCCGAAAGCGTTTCCGCGAGGGCTGTCGCGTTTCGCCTGCCCATTCTGCGGTCGCCACGGCGAAAATTATCCCACGCCACAACGCCAATGGGCCGAAACAGGACGCGCACAAGCTGGCTGAAACGAAGAATGAACACGCGCAGCAGAAGCTTCACACAAGACACCACCAGCAAAGCGTACCCAACGAGCTTCAGAATTCCTGCACAATATCCGGTACTGCGGTGGACCACATACTGCAATGGCGCTGCGGCGGCCATTTCTGCGCGACATTGCCCTTCTGACGTCCTTCCGGTGATGCTTTCAACCGCCTTTCCGAGTCCTCGCCCATTCTTTTGCCTGTGAGCCACTGCTTTGGATTTCCGGTTCCTTGCGCTGCCTGAAAGTTGTCTGCGAGCTGCTCGGCGAATAGTTGCGAAAGACCTAAAAGGGAGATCGCTGTTGCCACTGGCGATCGATGTCGAAACACTGGAGCGTGGTGTTGAAACCGTATGATTCCAAAGGCGGTGCTCAAAGGACATGCACTTGCGGAGTTGCCCTTCTTCATAGAAGGTGTTCTGTGACTCTGCGACTGCTTTGACGATCCACGGAGAAGGTGCACGTTGCGTCGCTCGGATGCTCCGCTGCATCCAGCCGCGCTCATCTGCGGTCCAACTTCCTGACATCATCCTGAGGCGCGGCTGCGCCGTTTGATTGACGGCGTTCCGAATGAACCCGTGCTCCCGTTGGATACCTGATGTACGGCATTCGGCAACGGCTGGCGGGGCGAGTCGCGTGTGAAAACGTTCTCGGCGACCTTGCCTTTTCCAGTCTGACGAAGAGAGCAATTTACACGCATGTAAACTTGAGGAACCCATACTTTGATCCCGTTTCCGATTCTCTCCTGGTGTTGATGATTGGTGTTCGTGTGATCTACTAGAGAGTATTCCTTTGCTTTGCTCCGAAAACGAGGAGAGAAGTATCATTGCACGTGACGACGGCGCGCTCGCTCCACGGCTTCGCACGGCCGGGACATCGGTTTGCTGGTGGACGTTCCAACCCGTGAACACCCGCACGGCCATGTACACAGAGGAAGCACACATTCCCAATAGCAGGAGGCCGAGCAGTGCCTGATTTCTGCTCGAGCACTTAGCAGCGGCGGAAGCAGCACCAGCAGCGGCCTTCGGCTTCATCTCAGTGCCGCGCACCGGCTCGTTCGCCCTATGAGAGGCACGGCGTGTGGCCATCGGTAGATTCGCAGCAAGTCGCTTCTTGTTCGTTTTGCCTCCCTCGATGAAAAGCAGGATGGCGTCTTCAGCCTTGCTGCTGCGGCTAACCCGTTGTTCTTTTGGTGGAGAACGCTGTCCACGATCCGCGCTGGAGTCCTTCGGCTGGCAGCGGGCGGGTGTCGCTGCACGGCAGGGCTTCCAGTGATGCACCGGGAGCCCGGCGAACCGGTTTCCGGTGCAAATTTGGCCCTTGACTTTGCTCACCCTGCTCGCCGCCAATTGAGTTGTACTAGTTGAGTCCGCATATCCCGGTGCTGCCCTGGCCCGCACAGGCAAATTCGGAGCCACCACTCGAGCACGAGGTGCTGCGCGTGTTCTTTGAAAACCGGCCAAGCGTACTCCAGCTCGCGGTCGCGGCGGACGGAGATTCTTAGAGATAGTAAACTTGTATCTCCCTAGCACAGTATTGCTCCCTTTCATGTGGTCTTTCCCTGTAATAGGTCCTACCAGCTACATCTACCCTGCACATCGACCGGACTACCCGATGTATGAGTCCCACAACTGCAAAGCCAAAGCCCTCTAGCAACCATAGTAATGGCAAGAGCGAAGTGTAATGAATCCCACGACTGCAAGAGCCCACCTAGCGAAGTGTAACTATAACAATGGGGAGAGCAGATGCAAACGTAAATGACAATTAAAGGCCTTAATGTCAGCGCTCAGGTTCATCGAGCTTTGGCAGCGATGCGAAGCTGGAGGCTTGTTGGTGGAGGTAGCCTTGCCAGCTACTCGGCAACTCGCCGGAGCCTGCCGCCAGAAAATGACGGCAGGCGCCTCCTCCAGCGTGACGTCCTCTTGCAGCTCGGTATCGTCGTCGAGCATGTCTAGACCACCTGAAGGTTTTGAAGAAGACCACTTTAAATTATTTCACAGAGCAAGGGTATTCCTAAGAACATGTGTCGTTGTTCTCGTTTTCATCAATAACTGGAGGTCTTTTTGATATAAATTGACGTTGTCACGTCAAACTCAAACTTCGACAAGATATGTGATAATTAACTGGCATGAAGAGGCGTCAGTGATGAAATAATAAAATCGTTAGACTGACTACATTCAGTTTTACACGGTTGTGATTCTGGGATCGAGTCAATAAAATGAATCTTTGTGCGTACTTAGCAGTTGTACTACAAAAATGATTAAAATACCCTCCAGCGGCTCAACGCCACTAATCGAGAGTTGCACTGTTGCTCCTGCTATGTCTTTTTTATTCAACGTGGCATCATCATCAAACGGCAATAAACGCTCGGTGACGCTTGAGTCCTTTTTGTTTCGCTGCGATTCCGTTCCCATTTCTAGCAAGCACATGGTGGTCTGCTGCGCTCCAGTACCCAGCAGCGTGCTCATCGTCTCGGTGACTTGCTGCAAGTTCGTACGACCCCGGCGCCGCTCCTTCTTAGTGATTTGCAGCTGCGCGCCCAGCCGTGTCTTCTTCTGAGTTATTTGCAGGTCTGTGCCACGCGATAAGACCTCATCCGTCTGCAGCTTCGCGCCAAGGAGTAAGTTCTTTTCCGTCTGCGATTTATCAGTGTTAGAGGCAATCAAGGTGACCTTGTGGTTAAGTACCTAAGAACAGTCTAGCGTTCGAATACAATAGCTGTCTTGAGTTCTTGTTGTGATAACACCCGACAACTGAACCAACATGACTGGGTGACGAAGACCCTTTGTTCTTTTTTACCTTGAGTACCTATCATTTTGAACACTAGTGTAGTAGTAGTAGTAGTAGTAGTAGTAGTAGTAGTAGTAGTAGTAGTAGTAGTAGTAGTAGTAGTAGTAGTAGTAGTAGTAGTAGTAGTAGTAGTAGTAGTAGTAGTAGTAGTAGTAGTAGTAGTAGTAGTAGTAGTAGTAGTAGTAGTAGTAGTAGTAAACCCAATCCAGGGGTACGCCTATGAACACTATTGATTTATTGGTGTCGTAAACATCTTCGAACAAGCTCCCCTGTCCTGCGCGTTGCGTGCTGTGCAGAAACTATCGAAATCCTATGAAAATAATTGATGTGCTTGTTCACAAAAACTACTAAGTTGTGAAATACGTCCACATAACCATATTAGAGCTTATCGCGATTCATCTTGATGGAGAGAATCTTGCTCGTGGTTTCTTTCTACAGTACCCTTCTAGGGTGCTTTTACAAGATGAATTAGGGAAAGCCTTAAAGATACTACCACTCCAGTGATACTGCAAGGTGGCTGGATCCGTCGCGCAACCTCGCCATATGAACGAACCTCGTCCTGCTTCAGACAACAAGTTATGCATATTGGAATTCTCATACCTATCTGAGCTTGTTGGTTCCAAGCAAAGCAGACGCAATTGTCTGCAACATTATTGCAGACTCAATTGTCTGCAACTTTATTTACCTATCATTGAGGGAAGTAAAGAAATCCATCGAGTAGGAAAAGGATCGAAAAGTTGCCCTGCTTGTGACTTTCCTCTCAATACACGACGTAAGATGACCTCCACACTCCAAGAGGCGGCAACCCAAGATCGCCGCCAACCGATATCGCTCAGCGCTGAAATTCGATAGGTGCTCCGAAACCAAAACGCGCGAAACTTTGCTGATGTCACCTGGAGAAGCGAAAGAATGATCATCGATGCTCATGATTCATCGCATCAAGGAAACACGTCGTACAGGTTTGGGTAGTTAGAATTACAGGATTTCTGACCCTGAAAAAAAAAGCCAATGTGCGCTCGAAGTTCTTTCACATAAGATCACCTACATCCTCCGGAATGTGCGCCGTGATCGCGTCACTGATAGGACACTGCTCTGAACTGTCGTTCGCATCCTCCGATGCCAAAGAAGGTTGCGAAGTAGCTTCAATGTCACCTGCGATAAGCGCTCCGACCTTGGTGTCCTTGATATGCGCGCCGGCTACTGCTCGGAGTCCAGGACGCACCCAATAGAATTTCAAATCCAAGTGCGGGCCAGCGGGGTCATGCAAGTGCAAGGTAATACCTTGAATTATTGCATTGATTGTTCGTGTTTTAATTCGTTAGGATCAATAGGGAAGAAAGTCTCTTCATTTGATTTTTATAGTGAAAGGTATGACTCCACGATTTCTATTGAGATAAAAAGTATTGGTATTCTAGATCGCAGTATAATTTCCGTCATACCCAAGTCAGAAAGCCGCAGCCCCATCTCGACAAGCTCTTTGCAAATCGCCATGGCCTTGCACTGGTAGCCGCCTTTAGGCGAAAAATAGCCGTACATCACACCCACCGGGCGTTCGGGGTCGCTCGACATGATAGAAGCGGTACCACCTGAATGATTGTGCGGAAGGTTCAGATTAGATTCGAACTCAATATCAATAATCACCATATAGATATACTAGAAGTCAACAATCAGCATATACTAGAAGGATTACTAGCAAAAAGACATTAGTCCACATAGTGTTAACAAATTATTGGTCCACTTCTATAATCCCAACGGAAAACAAGTTTCTATGTTGACGTCTAAATCTCTTAAGTAATTGATTCCAGTGATAATTCCAGCTCAAGCCTCCAGTCAATAAATGGCTAATGCGTAAAAGATTTGCACGTATCTATCAGCTTCTTAGTTCCAGAGTACAGCTCAAAATTATGTAGACTGCTAATGCTGGTAAGCGGTGGCCAGACATCACCACTGTAATCTTGTCAACCTTAGAGAGTCAAAAGTCTTATCTTCCAAGAGATGAAAAAAATCCTTATTACAGGACAGAGAGACGGGTTGTAGCAGGATGACGCTTGGTGTTTTGTTGGTGTGTTAAAGTGCCTAAGAGTTTGGAGAAAGTTGGTTATTCTGCAGTCAATGACGTGAGTTAAAATTGGATGATCACCACTGTAAATACCATAATCAGGTCATCAGGATCAACGTGTATCGAGCAGAATATTAGTACCGCCCATGCGGATGTCATAGAGCAACTGCTGCAGCAGCAACCCGCGATCCAACATCGCGTCAGATCCGTTGGAGCCTTGTCTTGCGGGAATCGGCGTAGGATAGGATAGGAGTTGGCTCGCCGTCCACAGGTGGAACCTGTATACTCCAGAGGCTTGTTCTGGAGGATCGTTGCCTTTTCTTTTCTGCGACAACCTTCTTCTGAGAGGACGAGAGGACTTCTGCTAAATGTTGGAAGTCTTGTAGTTGGATTGGCAGGAAGTCCTGTACTGAGGGAAGAAAATCCGCGTAGTAATCAAGTTGCTCCTCTTGTTTTGTACTCGAACCAGCGGAATACGCGTGGCGGCTGGTCGCACAGGAAGCAGGCCTTCTGATGAAATCGCCTCTCAGGAGGGTTGAAGTTTGAGACAAAGCTTGCAATTCGGCCGACGAAGATGAGACCCAGAGGTCAATGCTGTTAAACGCTTCTTCTAGTCCTGCTAGCCTGTAAATCCTACGAAGATTTACAAAAAGCGAGACTTGACAAGAAAACCCTACAGGAGATTGGAAAAAGGTGTAGATTGATTCTTCACGTGTAATGAAATTCAATTGGGTACTGTGGAGACTGACTGGAAATTCAAAAACAAAGAACCGTGAAGACCTCGCCTCAAAGAGAGAAAGGAACAAAAGTACCATTGCGCAGATGCAACTACGACAATTATCAAAATATACTACATAAATGATGAAAGTAATACGTACGAGTCTTACGGCCCAGCACGAATGAGAGAAAAATACATCTTTTGCAGTCCCTCAAATAATGCATGCTTAGTTTCAGAGAGTGAGAACTCTCTGTTCATAAAGAACTTATCACTCACACACGACCGACAGACTTCAAATTGTGTTGGGCCATCAAATTTATGTTTCCCCTGAGCGTCGAATCTGCAGTATCATCGGAACACTCGCGCGTCGAGAGTAGGCATGACGCAGGTTCATGCAATCTCACACCGCCGTGAGGCTGGATTGATCACAAGTCTAATCTTCTTCTTGTCGTCGAAGGAATATAGACACTACATACAACATGCAACTTCCGTATATTTACATGCATCGACGACAGAATGAATTTTCATCCGTGACATGACAATCTGAAGCCCATGGGTAGCAGTGTACAGTGAATGCTAAGTAAGATAAGATATAATCTTTCATTTCAGTATGATGACATCAGAAACAGTTTAAGAAAGCGACAATCATCAATTTTCTACAAAGACAGTGAGTCAGATAGTCGAGGATATCAATCTAATTTCTTTCAGCATCAAGACTGAATTAGGTACCCAAATACTTGCTAGACTGACTTATTGAGTAGAAATAGTGGTATTAATGTCGAGCATAACTAGAAATGACATACTTATGATCACAAGGCTTGGTATTCGGATTTGGAATGAAGGATGAAGGCAACTATCTCCGGGAGATAAAACTACTAGCTACGCGCAAACTGTGGAAAATGGTTAGTATGATTGAGAAAAGTAAGGTCAGGGATTTTCATGTCTGCAAATTTCCTATGCGAGCAACTACATGCAATTGCAATCCATCGGTCTATGTCATACTAAGTCTTGGCGACTCTTCTTTCTATGTAGTAGTAAAAGTAGGAGTGCGATTGAAAGATGGAATGGGCCATCGGTTCTACATGACAATCACAACCTCTATCTCATTAGAAGAGTACTAGTGGATAGTGAGAAAAAGCGCAGTAGAGCTTGTCTTGTCATGCGTGTGCGTCTCTATCATGATTGAGCATAACCCTCTAAGAGACACTATTGCATAGGCCTCCTTCTTGTCCTTCCTCCCTCCTTATTACAACTGTCCTCTATGCATTACTAAGCCACTTCATCCTTCGCCCATCTTCCCAGACGCCCTCTCTGGATTCGCCCTTAACGTTCGTGTAGATACCATTCCCATGCTGCTTAGCATTGAACCACTGACCCAAAGATTAGAGCTGATAGATGACTGGAGTCTTTTCCTATCCGGCGAGGTACCTACTGGCTACATGCCCCTCCTGGTGCCAACTATCCCGGTGCCACGAACGATAAAAAAACTGTAATCCTTAACATGGGTTCCCTCATTGGTGCTCCTAGTACTAGTTGATAATATCCTTGGCGTGAATCACTAAGTAAATCAGGTCTTAGTGTCTTCTTTTCCTCTTATTAATTGATGATTGATCGCCTAAAGAGAGAGTTATTGATGCTCTGATACATGCACCTATTCAAGCACAGCTAAAATTTCTCTATTTAGAAAAGATGATACTCAAACAGGATGAATATGTTGAGGGTGAGGATGCACTCTTGCTTGTCATAAGCATATTTCCGGCCGTCCGGCCACGTAAACTCGCCGTATCCATGCTTCTGATCATTGTTGTAGTCGCCCTTATACCTGATGAAATATAGTAGCTACGTTTTACCAAGTTGTGATTTGCATCCACACCTTCGGAAAAGAGTTGACGTCTCTAGAACAAGTAATAGACGTCCACAGGTGATGATTTGAATATATTCGGCGAGCTGCCTAAGATTTCCCAGACGAGTCTACAGATAATGGATTGTAAGTACACTCTCCCGTCACTCCAGGAGAAGGTTCCTGAGCCGTGCATCCTTGATTTCTCCCATTGCCCTTCGAATCGTCGCCCGTCTGCCCACACGTACACTCCGAAGCGGAAATTAGATGAGGAGGATGGTGAAGAGGATTCATCTGAGAAGTGCCCAAAATCCTGGCGGTTAGTCTAGCCTGATGCTGGAGTGTGAGTCACTCACAGGGCGACTTTAAGAAGAGGCGCCTCACTAAGATTTTCCGGGCGACTTCTACCAGTTAATCTAGCCGAATATTGGATTGTGAGTCCCGCACTGGGCGACTGTAATGGAGTTTAGGTACAGTTAAGAACAAGGATGAGGGATTTCTGCGCACTTTAGTTCCCTACTGCGATTGCAGAGGTATTCTCGCTCTAAACATTTTCTGGAAATCTAAATTTGATTTGTCATAACATGAATTTCGTTGAACTTGAATTCCCCCTTGTATGAGCTGCCATCGTCCCAGCTGAATCGGCCTTCGCCTTCCTTTTTTCCGCCTACATATTGACCTTCATATCTGGCACCATCTGGCCACATCTCTAACCCAAATCCATGCTGCTTGTCTTCCAACCTGAACAGAATCGATAGGATGAGGGGACAGCATAAGGCATGGCAATGGGACAGACTAGAATGTTACCATGAAAATGTATACCAGATCGATTGTCCTAGTTGACTTCAGGAACTATGAGCAACGTCCGACGCAGGGGGTGCCTAGGTTTCAGCAGACCTGTCGCGTCTGATGATGACGCTAGTCGATTCGGATTGGACCCACGACTTCCCTGAGTCTCTTTTGAGTTCTAACTACAGCAATAATAAATTACAGTGTTACAAAGTATTCTGTTAGACACTGGATGAAAATAAAACAAGAAATTATCATTTCTGTCAGAAGAGAGAATGACAAACATTTCTAAATTACCATTGTCCTTGATATTTGGAACCGTCCTCGTGGTAGTAGGTTCCTTCGCCTTGCGCCTTGTCCTTGACCCACTGGCCTTCATATATGTCGCCGTCTGTATGAATAAATTTGCCGAAACCATGTGCCTTGTCATCCTTCCATTGACCTGGTAATCATCATGGAGACAAAGGGTTACAGCGTGACCACCATCAAATGACGATATAAATGTAGTTCGGGAGGGAGAATGATCTACAACATGTTGGTGACAAGGAAGATGAAGATAAAGGTCATGTCGATGGAAAGCTACTTGAAAGCCTAGTTCATTCGAAAAATCCAACTACATGTTACTCTAATTTTCACGCTTTGGCTCACAATACCTTCGTAAACAGCTCCGTCTGGCCAATTCTGTGTTCCGTGTCCGTCCCTCTTTTCTGACACCCACTCACCGCTATAGGAAGCCCCATTGGAGAAAACGTGTGGCGGCTTCACTCTCCTAACGGTACCATCTCCTGCATCCTCTGCTGCATTGGCGTGATTAGAAGAAAATGCTTCAATTTCCATGCTAGGGTCGAAAACAAAGAAGAGAGCTTGATCTACCGGTAGATCAGGTCTGAAAATTCGAAATTCAGTATTGCGAGAAAATTCAAATCTACCTCCAGCACATCTGAAGATTCGAAATTGCAATAAGATATATGAGAGACATCTTCTGAATCTGAAAATTACAGGCAGTAATAGTTTAGCATTTGCTTAAAGTATGATCACGTTGTACTACCCATTGTACAGTTATCAACTGTACGGTAGAACCTATTTTAGTTGGGTTAACAAATGACTCAATCTCTGAATCTGAAAATAAATTACTCGAAAAGCAAAAGCGCCATAACTCGTGCTTCATCCTTCAATTCCACTGGCTCCTCCCCTTTCGGACAGAAGCACGTGCCCGCCTGGGAACACGTGTTACCTGGGGATTTCGGGGAAATATTTCCTAGAGTCTAAGCTATACCAGAAACGAAGTTGAAAAATATAATGGTTGTTGAACTTCAAAAATCCAATATGTAAATTTACCAACATCGGTAGCCTTTATGCTTACGTAGTAGAGAAGTTGTCGTTACTCAATTAGTTAGTGTGAGCGGTAGTGATTGCATGTAGCGTAATAGACGGTGCATGTACATATAAAGGAGAAGCTATTCTTATACATAGTACCCATTGCTCCACTCCCCTTGGCTAAATGCCTTTTCCTTAGGGCTCCAACTTTTCGACAAGATCTACTTACTACAACTGTGAGACTAATCTTATGTGTTAGCGGTCATTGCGCTCAATTTCGTGGATCGAGCTCCTACAAATTTTACATTAGTTGCATGATTTTTCTTGCTGGTTTTTGTTAGTAGAACCAAAGAAATCTTGGTCGGTAAGTCAAACCTTGGGAGAGATGATATGCAGCATGCGAGGATAGTACTTTATATTAGTCTGAAAAATGCTTTCTAGTCGTAGAGATTGATGGTACACAAACCTAACGATGTCAAAACTTCTGCACTGGCAAGGATACTACCAGAAAATGCCTCGGGAGATCACATTACTGGTCTTACCAAACTACAGAAAACATGATGAGCGTAGCTGGTTCAATCCTACTTGTTTACCAACCAAGAATGAGTGCTTACTATGAGAAGGTAATGTACAAACTGTGTAGTCAACAGGGACATGACGGAGGAGGGGAGTTCATTATTGTTGGAGGCATTGAGGAGTCTCTCTAATGTGGTTTACTTCGCCTCTGGTCATACCGATGTGCATGTGCCTAGCAAGCATCTTTACAGAGAGCAATTACATGGCCGACCACGATGGCGTACGTTTGCACCGAACAGTAAGAACAACATCGATCCTCATGTCCTTATACTTTCTATTATCAACTAGAGGGACAATTGAACTTTCATCAAAAAGCACAGATATAACAGATAATATCAGCAAACTATTACTACTATCGCACGTGAGCACATGCAACCCAACTCTTATCAAAACTTCTTACTCCCGGAACACGCGAACAACGCAGCTGATTCATGCCGATGCAGGTTTATCTTGTGATAATGTAAGACTTTGGCGATGTGGTATAGGGACACCTCATGGAAGATTATTCTTGAATTTGGGGATCTCTAGGAGTAGGAGAGCTGTTGGTAACTTTGTTTCGAGACTGTAGCGGGTTCTGCGTCTATCATGGCACAGTTCAGGGTCGCCTGCCAATGTTCTCATTTTTTCACCTGTACGAAGCGTGCTTCAAAGTTGTAAACTCCAATGGAGTCCTGTATTGCTTGATCGTATCCGCACCAGTCCTCGCCTTCGGTTAATTCAACCTGTACGTTCAAGAATGCAGAAAAACAGCAAAAATAGCTAGAGATCAACAGAAGTCACTCAATTTAACTTGAAGTAACTAGGTTAAGGAACTTTCTTCTCGAAAAAGGTACTTCAACTTGCTTCTACATCATGTATCTATTTCTATATCGCACCCAAAAAACAAAAAAAGAACAGGTACGTCAGGTATGTGCTCGCCTTTTTGGGTGACGACTGTGTAGCCCTCTGTTGCGTGGTATTTCACAGGTTCCGCACCCTTACATTCGAATGCAATAACATCCTGCCAGTTGCCGGAATTTGTATATTCTCCATTGAGCGTCTTACCCTTCAGTGGCCCTGATCGCGTTACTTCGGCCACGCTTATCGCTGAAGAGAGAAGTATTGGGGCTTATATTTCCATAGGAAGACTGAGCAAATTTACCCGCTCTCGACTCATTCCACCTAGAAAGAATTCAATTTCAAGAATTTCTTTTGCCAAGATTGAGATACGCCCATTTGTATTTTCGTTGTTTCGCAAATTGCAGAATCACAAGGTGAGGAGTAATTTCAATCAGAAGCGAGTAGAACCACTAGTCTATTCACAAGCAAAACGTCAATACTGCTCCATTGCTTCGCATCTTCCCACTTTACTAGAAAATTTGCTGTCGCATTCTTGGTATTCGGTATTTCGTTTTTGTCCGCTCTGTTCACCGTTATCCTTTTTCTAAACTCCTCTGCTTGCGAATTCTTGATGTCCATAGTCCAGTAATGGTCCTCTGGAAAAATCAGCTTGTCCAGATTCTCCAGGTCAGCTTTGACCTGCAGCATGATAATCACCACCATCTTGTTCCCCAGGACAGGCGGAAGAGGAAAGGTCGGTTCGTCACCGGGGCAGTAGTGGTTCCACGTCAGAACAATGTTCTTGATCTCTATGTATGATATCACAGGACTCTCCAGTCGAGAAATCCTTATTGTCGCGTTCGAAAAGCCTGTGATGGTCTTCGTACGAAGTCTGGGGAATGTATGAAAATCCTTGCGTCGTCCACAGCGGATTAGACGCTGTCAGATGTGTGGTTTCCTGGTGCTGGCGATGCGTTAGAAATACCACAGCGAGAACAAGCCGTCGATATGTTTTCTTCAGTCAAAAAAAAAACGACAACGAAGTTACTGATTATGCCTCGAATCACATAATCAATTCAATAAATCAGTACGTGTTACTTCAAGGGTGCTAGATGTAAAAGAGACAAGACAATGCAAATTCAAGCAACAGATTTTAGAAGTAGGAGTGCCTGTGAAGACAAGACAATGTGAAATGTTGAGCGACAGCGAGCAAAGAGAAATCGCAAGAATTAAAAAGAGTAACACATCCAATTTCTTGCCATTCTGATCGTATGGATCTGCTGCCTTTTTCCCATCTTTTGGATCGTCTCTCAGAACATCAAAAAATTAGGATCTTGGTTTTGCACCCGAAAGCAAAGTAAACCTCACTTCTGAGATCAACCCTTTTCAGTCCGCGTCCTTTTCCAACCGTCTTAACTACTGGTGCTGAAAGTACACATGCCAATCACAACAAGTCCTTGTTCGCCAGGGGAAGCGGAACAAGTTGTAGAGTCGTTTAGGGTTCATGGGTGTGTGGGGCGTTGCTGAAACAGAAATGATCTAAATCTACTGTGAAGATGCCCCAGGATTGAACTGCGCACCCACACGAGACTCGTGTCGCTGACCATGTAAAAACAACTATGACTCTTCGCGAGAACGAAATAACAAAGACCTCCTGTACCAAACCAGACACAATGCGTTCTAATTTGCAAGAACGTGCGAAAAACGCGTTCTCCGCAAGGCATTCTTTATTCTCGTTTCGCGCGTTTGTACATGCGATCCACTCCGAAGGCGTCTTCTTCATCGTGTGTTTCGTCTCTTTCGAACTGCACCGAGACTCCCACTCGGTTGGCTTCGGCCTCGCGGTGCGCCTCGAAGTTGACGCCTCTCGTACCTGCTTCGAGCCGGTCCTTGTCGTGCTTGTAGAACGTGTTGTCCGTTCTTTCCGTGAATAAGGGTTTTTCGTAGACCTGGTATTTCTCATCCCCACCATAGCCGCTATCCATTCCAGCGTCTTGGTTCATCAACCGCGTATCGTACAGGGTCTCCTGTCGTGTCGGCTGCACCTGCTGCCCAAGAGCAACGCGCTCGCTAACATCGCGGTCCGCGTCGCGATCGCGGCCACCTAGGAAGGTTTTGTTCTCATTAGTTTGGTAGGACAAATAAAAGACCGGATGTCGGTACTACTGATCTCTTAGGCACCCAGAACAGTTACAGAGGGTGCGAGACTCCAAAATATTATGGCTTCCTCTTCGTTGTCAAAAACTGTTTCATATCTATAACGCATCAGCAGAACGCCACTTAGTAAGCATCACAAAAAATAAGAAAGACTTGCACTTGTTAACTTACTTCGTTTATTCCCTGCTTTGTCCAAACGGAACTGACGCTCGACCTCGCGACGGTTTTCTTCTGCTATTTGTTCGCGATATTTGCGGTCCTCTTCGTCCTTGCTTTCCTGCTGACGCTGTCTCGTTGTTCCTGTTAATTTAGTCTGTGCTTCCCGTGCTTCCCGAGCGGCTTTCTTCATCTCCTCCTCCGCAGTTGCAGCGTCCTCAAGCTTCCGCTGGCGAGCCTATTTTTTGTGAAAGTCAGGATGCAATCTTGATCTTGTTAAACCTTACAAGAAGAGCATTGAAATTTATTTGGTATTGACAACGATGACCAGACAAGAATGAGGAAGTAAGAGCGTTACCAGATTTGCTCGGATTTGAACTTCTTCCCTGTTCTTCATTTCTGCTTGGTAGAGTGATTCAGCCATCTCCGAGTGCGCTTCACTGAGAGTCGTATCTTGCAAGTTGCGTCCGTCTGCCGCAATACGCTTATCCAGGGGAATCGTGTAACCTCGATTATTCTTCCAGTTACTCACGCAAGGTGGGATGATCCACGCCTTCTGGTCGGCCGCAGTCAGTTTCCGGGGTGGACTGTGCTGACGGGGCGGCGGCGGAGTACCTGCAAAGCAGCAGATATCGAGAAAACACACAGTAGCAAGTGAACATGATGAAATAGTCATCAAAATTATAGGCGACTTATTTCACATTTCATTCATTTTTCACAAAGCAACACGAAGATAGATGAGAATCAAAAAAGCGCTCACCACTTCCTACCAAATCAACTAACAATGACAAGAAGTGGTCTAGTTCCAACTAACAATGACAAGAAGTGGTCTAGTGGTCTAGATGTTAAGGAACGATTTTTACCGGGGCCCTTCGGGACTTTCTTGTGTTTGAATTTTGGCGGCTCAAAGGGATCGACTGGCTTCTGCATCACCTTAATAACACGATTTGCTGCGTCTGGGTTATATCCTGGCGCATCTTCGTTCGGTGTATACTTGATAAAACTAGCCTTGTTTGCTTTCTGTGATTCAGCGGCGGCGTTTAAACTCTTCGAGCCGGCACTCACTTTCTTCGCTAAAAATGCCTGCAAAGCTAGCTGTGTCCTAGACGTGTTCACTGCATCGATCTCTGCGTCAGGTCGAACCTAAATTTATCAAATTGTATTTGTTGTTGTATTTTGAATTATTACAACAAACATTCTTGCCTGAAGATCAAGCCGTGTTAAACTCCTTCCACCTAACATTCTTGCCTAATCAGACGGTGTTAAGAACTTCCTTTCGATCAAGATAGAGATCTTCGAGATGTTGTGTTGAAAGAGCACAATATCGATTGCTTGGAACAGAGACATCAAAAATCTTTAGTGTTTGAGTTCAACCGTTACAGTGCTATCTCAAGTACCAAAGCGTCTGCCCTGCTCCACTTTTCCTTCATGCTGTCTGGTCTCGTATGCACGGCTAGTTTCTCTGCCGCTAGACCCTGCCTCGCAATCGCATCGTAGGCCACTTTGCCACCCGCGTCGGTTTGTAGCGCAATAGTTTTGGAGTTTGATGCGCCCGTCGACTGCGTAGCGTGCTTTACGAAGCCACTTTTTCCCATGTTCAGAGGATATTGCGGTATCAAGATCTCGGGAAAGGCTCCGCCGTCGCCGAAGTCTGCCACCGTTTTCGGGGCCCAATCGGCGCGATGGCCGTAAGGCGGTGCCCCCACTCGCGCCAGTTGTCGGCCTCCATTCGCTGTCGGAACTCCCTTGGAAGTTATCGGCACTTGTCCTCTAAGCTGAATCTGTCCATTTTTGACACCGTTACCTTTCTGGACAGCTCCACCATTCGCAGTCCCCGGTGGAGGAATGCCAGTGGTAGAAGGAGGCAACATCCCTTGCCGTGTGCTTCGGATGGAAGTGTCGACACCAGCAGCCGGAACATTTCCGCGGAACTGTAGCTTGCCCTTGGAGCTACTGCTCCCGCCACCACGCCGACCCGATGCTAACAACGGATCCATTTTGTTTGTCCTACTTTATTGATATCGTCACAAAAAAAGTCACATCGAAACGCTTAATTTACAGTAGCATCAGCAATGTCGCATGGGGAAGCAAGGGTAATGATAGAAGAAAGAATTCTAGAACAATCTGTGCCTGTAAAAGTTTCAGACGATTAAAATGAGAGAGCCATTTCTTCAATATGAGCCATTTCAACAATATAAAAGGGCAAAATTCCTGTGAAAAAATAAATTTTTGATCTGTTTGAAAGGCGATCTAAATCTCCTTTATTGGCTTGAGTTTGATCTAGTGTCTAAATTTCGATCCAAGATTTCAGGCGGGTCCATGAACAAACATTTCATTTTTCCTGTAATTCACTTTGTTTGATCGATTCGATGTAGGATAAGACAGTGCATATTGGCTCAGGAGGACGACGGACAGACTCATGATGTGATCCTGCTTCGAACACAAAATTTTGATTAAAAAAGCAGGTCGTGTATACAAACATAAGTAAGTGCAAGAAGTTGTGCTTATTTCACACTCACTGTCTGGAGATAATTTCCCAAGCGAAGAAGTCCATAATATGCAACCAAGTATTTTGCCACAAAAAATGATAATTAGGAACTTCAACTTCTCTACATCACATTCAAGACAGCGTCACACCGTCAAGACATGAGTCTAGAGGCTGCTGTGAATGACGACAAATCTGTTAGCGCGCAAGAGGCTCAATGCATCTTGGCTCCTTTCAAGGAAAGGACAAGATTAGATTAGATCAGTCAAACACAAGTGGCAGTCATGACCTCGTTGTTCTTGAAAGTTCAGCAATAATTCAGTATTCAATTGTTCAGCATAGGAATATGGAAGGAACGGTCAGCAGGATCTCAAAAAGTAATCGAAAGACAGAACTGAGTGACGGCGCTCTCCATCAAGTACAATCAAGTAGTAAATAATGGTAACCCAAGGGACTCACTCGTCCACTTCAATGATGAGCGTAAATATGTGAGAATCAACACATCAACCCGGATAGATATGCCCTCCTCCTGGCAGTGGCAAATATAAGTCAGAAGTAACATTCTTCATATACGAGTAGCTTATCTGAAAATATTATTCTCTGTACGAGCAAGCCTGAGTACACAACAAGCATTTCTAACATGCAACAACAAGCATTCAACAATTCCTGCACAGCTCTTTTGACGCAAGATGAGATTGCCCTTTGCAGCAACAAGCACTACTTACAGAATTCAAACGATACAACCCAAAAAAATCCTACGAGAAATACGCCCACAGCAAATGCAAAAATCCCAAATCTCGATAATTTTTCATTTTCAAACTACTACTATTCAGGACGCGCAGGCGCACAAGAATGAGGTAATCCTCATAGGAGAAAGAAGGGACATTCGTCCACACAATAAGCATCGAAAAAAATACTGACTCACTTCTGGTATCATTTGGCATTGATAGTAACGACAAGAATGACCTCATACAGCCTAAAAAAACGCTGCTGATGCCTAGTAATATTTTTACTTTGCCAACAAGAGTTGACTTGGATTTAGATCAAGTGGGCCTTCCATCTCCTGTTGGGATCATCTATCTCCCTACTTAGTATTCATCCAACTTGGTCTTACCTGCTTTCCAGTATTCAACCATCTCTCTTGTTAGTATTCATCTAGTATTTGCTTATCGCAAAGCGCCGAACCATGTAGTTACTGATATGCAAGAGAAGGTCCTGTTGTACATGGATCTACTTTAGACTAAATAGTATGAAGGTCTTGTAAACAAATAGTACAACTCATGCTGAGTTGTGCCAGTCATCAAATCATAGAAGATGAGACTTTGTACAGATACACTATTCTGCTCTCTTCATAACACATGCGGGTGTAACAGCACGACATATGCGGGTGTCACGGCACCCACTATACTCGAAAACCTACTGTACCGGAAAAGTGCACTTATGCTGGGACGAAGAAGATGGTCGTGTGATATAAAACAAGGTTGCACCTGACGTGCCCATTGTAATCACGTACTTCAGGTTTGGCAAATCCTTCGCAATCGGCAGTATGAAAAGAGAACTTTTATCCCTGGGAGAAGAACTCGAAGTTGAATTCCAAAATAAAGATAGAGGACAAGTTACGAAGATCATGGCTACTAGAAATCGTCAGGAAAATCTTAGGCACGTTGCCGAAAAGATTCATCAAATCAGCAGAACTATACAGAAAAGCCTGAAAAACCTACTCATGCCGAGTTCATGAAGACGTTCGTCTATAATTCGTTCATTTCCCCTTACTGAGCGAGCTTGAAGTTGCTGAGTCAGAATCTCTAACTCTTTTTGCACCACGTGTTGTACTATTACTACTTAGGCCAGTGCTGGACGGAGGTAGTTACATACTAGGTTACTGACATGAGAGGATAGACAACACTCCTTTACGGCTACATATTTGAGTTACATACATAGATCTTCTATATGGAGATGCGGAACAAAGAAATGCGGCCACTTCTTGATTGAAGCAAACAAGGCACTTCTACTTAAGAAATGAATAGTATCTTCTGTATTGTTGACAGCAAATAAAAACCACGCTAGAATAAATTGAAGCTCTTATATATATGTACCAGGGAGGGAGGCCCCCCCCTGTGGATGGAGCGGTGGTGGCCCTGAGCCCTGGAACATGTATTAGAAACAAAAAGGTCGACACAACTACAAATCTGCGACTGCCACGGAAAATCATAAAAACACGACGCCAATATAACAACGACCATAAAATGAATCAACTAGAACTTCATGGAGAAAAGATGTCGAGACTCAGAGTTTAGAAATATGAAAAATGTGAGAGCAAAGCCCATTCGCTTTACCGAGAGAAAAAGCGAGTATCGTCATACCTTCCGTAAAAGTGTAAGGGTCTCTGTCACTTGAGTGCTCCTCTAAAAACATGAGCTGCGGGCGTTCATCTGCGAGCCTCATTAAATCAGTGTATCTTTAACCCGCATGTTGAGACATTGATTTAGTCGTAAGCGTAACTATTCTGAATTATAGAAAAAAAACCATGGTTCTTGATGTATGCTCTAAACCTAAGGCACAAATTCATGCACAGACAATCACTGTGTTCAACACGGTAGCTCTCGCTTCGTACATTTATTCATTTTTCAACGTTCCTTTTGGCGACAATAGCGATATTCATAAATCAGAAACTTTTATTGTTCATAACAGACTTCAACAGAGTTCGTCATCGTCATCGCATCCGTAACGACCCCAGACTAAGTCGTCGGCAAGATGATACATTTGTTGTTCTTAAAGGGAGGATACTTGTTGATATTAAAGTATGTTGAATGATTAGCTCTAGAACCCTAAAAATAAGGTAGAGACATGTTAAAGTAAGTTGAATGATTAGCTCGAGAACTACCCTAAAAACAAGGTAAATAGCTTCGCTTGCAAGGATTTTCATTCTCTAGTTAAATACATAGTATGTACATATTCGATAAACGGAAATAAGAAAGTCTAACTGATGAAAATAACCGAGACGCTGAGGAGCAGTAGCCTTGTAAGGCTACCTCCCTTATTTCAGGCTGTAGCTCGCGTATTTCTCGTTTTCGAATGAGTAGTTGTATGTGCTTTGACTACCCCCGTGGTATTAGTGTTTCTCTTTCTGTTTCAAATCAATTAAGAAAAATATGCCCCATTTTACTTTCAATGGAGTAGGTACTAAGCAATGGTTTCAAACACGCCCTTCGGACCTGCGTTGTCCCGGTCTGTATTGTAAAACCCGAGTGACGTTTTCGCCCTCAGATATGAAAAGAAAAGCCAATTCTTTTACCAAAGAAATCACTTATGTGAAGGAAATGTTAAGATGGAATATGATTTTTAACAACAACTATAAGTATTTTTATACTGCTGGAAAAGCAGAGCAGCACGGTGGCCTGCTTATACTCGTCCGCCCTAGATGAAAAGAAAAAGTACTATACCGTTTGTATTTTTTTGACGTCATTCACAAAAACAAGAAAAAATATTCAAGAAATAGTCCCACCTTAAGATGTTGTTGTAATTTACATTTTTCTTACTTTTGCTTGTCCCACTTTGGACAGCCTCGAGTACTTATGGAAAAGACTACAACTATAGTTCCTTCTGTTTGAAAAATATCCAATAAATCTAAATATGTTATCTAGTGATACTACCATACACAGGAGTTTCTTCTTCCAAGAATCTTACCGACAGCTTTGTTTAAAGCGCGAAAAGAAAATGAATTTTTTCAAAATTGTTGAAAAAGACTTCGCTAGGGAAAGGACCGAGGCAGAAGAAAAGGACCTAAATAAAGGCACAGACGATTAGTATAAGGCTAGTCAAACTGAAACTACTAAGTTGTCTAACAGAAGAGGTATCACAAAGAGTTAATCAACGATGACGAGAAGGGAGGCACGGGCGAATGGGATAATATGTGTGGACGGAAGTATCTCAACGAAAGATAACAAAGAAAAAGGGGGACGAAAAGAGGCATACCCAAGCCAGAGACCTGCAAAAAGCTCAACATTTTATTCCCTCCTCTTCTTGAGTCACCTCGATGAGCGAGAAGAGTTCTTAGCCTGCTCATGTCCTCAGTCCTTATCCTCCATCCGATCACTTCCAGCCCCTTAGCTTGCCCCGGCGTTTTGGGGAGGCGCCGAACTGCTGCCCCGCAGTGTCGTTGGCGAGTGAGGATGCGGCGGCACTGCTCATGCTAGGGAACTGCACACTGCTATCCAGGGAAGAAAGCACAACCCGCGATGACCCGACGAGACAGACAGGCTCGTTTGTTAGAGCATGACGCATTTAATGCCATGTCATGGCGCCTCTTGTGTAGCTATTAGTGTCTACTTGTGAGGCCATTCAGTAGGGAAGTACATAAATCATAGATACTAGGTAAGTATAAAGCATAGTACCATCGTATCTGTATACATAGATGCATACCAGGTGATTTATCGCAAAAAACATAGATAGGACCATGATCTATCGCATAAAACACAGATACCAGCTATAAGCATAAAACATATTTGTTCCATCGTATTTTTTTACTAGTATTATCGGTAGACGTATTAATGCAAGAGCAAGGTGTCAAGCGTGTTGTACAAATCAAGGTGAATAGGGACCACAGGCCTTAAGTTCAACTCGCTTCCGGAATTCGAGCGGTGCAACGAGTGGGCGCCGGACTTTGCAGCATCATTTGGTTGATTTTTGCGTCGTCGAAAGCCGTCTGCACGGGTCGGCGCAGGGCCACCGATCTTACCTTGTTTTAGCGCTCAAAAACCTTTAAACCTTCTATTCTACCTTTAAATATTCTCAGAGTCCAAGAAGGAAACCAAGAAAAAAACCTCTTTGAAGATGAATTGTCGTGAGCCTTAATTGTTCCGCTACGTTGCCGTGAGGCATCGCGTCCAGCGACAGTCCGTCGCAGCTGTCCGCAACGCTCGATGTCGGCTTTCCAGAACGCGAAACTCCACTTCGGCTTTGCGACAGTGCTGGGGATACTAGCTGCTTCTTACTACTACTAGACGATTTATTATTATTTAGAGACGCATTCGCATCGCCGTTTTTCGTAGTCCCTGGTGCTAGTTTGACGCCCCGCCTAGCCTCCTCCTGGCTTGATGTGAGTCCCCCTGGCTTGCCTCGTCCACTTGCCACTGTAGCACTGAGCTTATTGTTCCCGCCGCTTCTTCTTGCGGGACCCTCTGGCGTCGATGTGACCGGACGACCAGAGGCAGTCGGCGAGGCGCGCTGTACGGCGTCGTTGGTCCCTGTTGCCGCAGCCGAAGCGTGTCCTGTGCCGGACTTAGCGTTCTCCGAGCCCCCACTGGAACGCATACTGCGATTCAGGCCTGAGCCGCTCCCACCCGACGAACCCGGAGACAGGGACTCCAGTTTCAGGCTACTCTGAGACAGCGACAACTCTGGAAAATGCTTTGTGCTGCTCAGCGGAGGCGGCATCAGGACGGGCTGGTGGGCGGTTGGATAGAAACAGACATAGAGACACTCTGACCTAGATATCTGTATCCTAGTAGCCACAACGCAGTATTAGCAGGAAAAATCAACGGGACGAGTAATATCTTCTCATAAAGTGGAACTTTACCTGCAGACTGGCACACAACGGAAGATGTAGTGTCATCTAGGTGATTAAGCAATAACTGTGGTGGAGCAGACCTAACTACAAAAAAGGAAGACCAGAGGAAGATAGAAAAGAGAAAAGGGTAGTAAAACAATAAAAAATGTCATCTAGGTGATTAAACAATTTAAGAAAATGTAGAAGTACCGCTTCCTGCGACGAAGCGAGGTGTGCCGGGGAACGCGCGAGCACCTTTTCCACACTAGAGGTGAGCAGCTGTGGGCCTCTACTAGATCCGTGATTCGGTCGTGGAGACGCACGCGCACGCGGAGATGGCTTCGGGTTTCCACCGACTCCTGCGCGCTTTTTCTTCAAGGAAGACGTTGGAGACGCGGACTTCGTGAGAGCGTCTAGAAACGAAGGCTTCGAATCTCCATGACCCCCGCTTTTTCGCCCCGCTTGTTGCTCCTTTTAACGCTAAGGAATCGCTAAGGAATCACTACCCAGGGTTGGGTGAGTTGCCCTTTTTCCCCTACTCAGTTTTCCCTTTGCAGATAAATGGGGAACCCCACAAGAACTCAGGATACCGATACCTCACACTAGAAGAATAATGATCTACGATAGTGATATACTAGCCTTAATCCTTTCCTGTTTCGCGCGCATCCGGGGTGCGCTGCTCCTCGGGTGATGCAGTAGTCGAGGAGGTCGTCCCAGTGCGCCCGCTCTCCCCCGGAGGCGTATCGGCGGGCACCTTCTTTTCTGGCGGAGTGCTTGGGCGGAGGTCCTCGGGTCCCGGATCCGCAGATCGGAACTGTTGCTTGCCATTTTTACCCTTGTTCGACATGCTGTCCGCACGCTCCCTAGAGGAATCAGTCGATGTAGGAACGGTTGACGTCGGGGAAACAGTGTTCGCGGACGCAGCAGCGTCTGTTGAGGCATTTTTCGTCGAAGACGCTAGCATCTTTCCATTTGCTGGAGGCGTGGCCGGAAGTGGTGCGCTTTCGCTATCCTGCCTATTCTGCTTTGCGCCCTCTGTGTCTGTTCCTCCTCGAGATTTCGCGGTCGCTGCGGTGGAGACCACACCTGCTTGCGCTTCTACCGTCGCCGAGTCTGCACTTGTGCCGTCGCCGGAGAACGGCGTGCCATCCTCGCGCTTCTTTCGTGTCGATACTTGTTCGCTTAGGGTAAATGCCTGACATGGATCTGTTCTACTAGCTACCAAATTGAACTCGTAGTCGCCTAGATCTTTCTGAGCAGGGTTGAAAGAACCAGCATTGCTAAGAGTATCTAGGAGATACTTGCCGCCCGCCGATTTAGGCGTGCCATCCTCGCGCTTCTTTCGTGTCGATACCTGTTCGCTTCCCGGGCTACTAGAGTGCGCGACGACGCCCTTTCGTGTCGATACTTGTTCGCTTCCCGGGTTACTAGAGTGCGCGACGACGCCCTTTCGTGTCGATACTTGTTCGCTTCCCGGGTTACTAGAGTGCGCGACGACGCCCTTTCGTGTCGATACTTGTTCGCTTCCCGGGTTACTAGAGTGCGCGACGACGCCGCCCGCAGAAAGTCGCACTACGCGTGTGCCTCGGCGTGGGTCTGTCGACTCGATTCTGGTGCTCATTGCTGTTCCATCCTCTTGCCCCGCCGATTTAGGAGTCGCTGCACGCGCCTGTTTGGAACTAACGGCAGTCTCCTTTCGTCCGTCCTTTCGCTCGACTACTATCTCCTTCGCCACCGGAGCCGCGCCTACGTTTCCTGCGCACTGCTCCGAGTGCTGCCTCTCGTGCGCCGTGCCTGCCTTCCGAGTTGCAGGCTTGATAACCGTCTCAGGCGGGGTCGGTGTTTCCGTACTGCCAGTTTTGCCACAGCTCTTCGCAATGGAGGATGCGGACACAGGCTCCTTCGATGTCGGCGCCTCCTGTGCTGTCAGCGACTCCACCTTCGCACACGCTTCCATCTTTTTCGCCGAAGGCTCTACCTGTGTCGATGGTTCCGCCTCTGGTCTCGGTACCTCAATTCTCATTGACGAAGGCTCCATCTCCGTTGTAGTCGAAGCTTCTACTTTCTCATTTGACGATGCTTCTACTTTTGACGAGGCTTCTACTCTGGTCGGGGCCTCTTCCTTTTGCACTGCCGTTGCCGTCAACACTGCGTGTTCTACCTCTGCATCGTTGGCTGTTGGTCCGACCGTCGCGGAGGCCGCTTTCGCCGATGCAGTCAGTTTAAGCGAGGCTCGAATTGCCTGACTCTTACCCGATGCCCAGTTCGGTCGTGACACTGACCTTTGCATGTTGGCAGACCCACGACTCGGCATGTTGCTGTTGGCACTGCTCGACGATGTTGCTGTGCCGGTTTCGGATGATCCTTCCCCTGCTCGAATGTGACCATCCGGAGATGATGCCTATATTGAGAAAGTTTCCAGTGTTCTAACATCAAGTTTACGATGTAAGTAGAACGAAAAATGTCCCTAACATCAAGTTGCATAAAAAGCGAATTGGTACCGAGCTAAACTCCCCAGCAGCAACGAGCGCGCAGCTAACTACTTTCTTGCTTGAAGACACGTTCGGCGCTGAGCGAGTCGTTGCTTTACTGTCTGTACTGTCCGACCGCCCTCTCATATTCGCGGTGCAATTGCTAAGCCGTGCTCGTGGTCGCACCGGTGCCGAAAGATGAGACGAAGCGGCTGAGAGAAGGTGGAGTACAAACGCAGATCTACCCGTCGGTGTCGTTCAAAGAATGAGAACCAAATCGGGGAAATAATACTCTGACCAAAAAGGATATGCAAACAGAAAGTGTATTTGTTACCAGCACTCTGGCGTTGATGAGCTGCGGCGAGTCCCTCCGCGGCATGCTCCGCTGGCGTGTTTTGTCCTTCACCCAATGCGGCGGCAGCTTTCACTTTCTTCTTATCTCCCACCGACGTCAAAAAATATTCCATTATATCGGTCATCTCTTTACCTGTTAGACCATGTTTTTGTTATCTGATTGAATCGTGTACGAAGACCCCAACACGAGATGAGTATGCAATCGTACTAGACGAATATTTCGTCGGAACAGAAGCAAACTCTATAAATATCATCTAAATCAGAACTCTCGTTCATCACTATAGTGGGTCTACTAGCAACTTCTGCATGGTATACCTAGCATTGCACTACAAACTACTTACCAGAAAAAATCGTCATATCGCGTAGATGCTGGTGCTCTTCGTTGGTTCGAACATTGTCTCGCACGCGCTGATCGAATTCCTCTTTTCCCCTGATAACCGGCGTCACCCCGTCTGCGTTCCACAGAGCAGGCTTTTTAGCCGCCGTTTTCTTAATCCCACTGGTTGACGGCGTCCCTTCGCAATCGGTGTGATGAACAGAAGAAAGCAGTACCTGAGGAGTAGCGCCAGCTGCTCCGCCCGTGCTTTCTGCGTCGACTGCTCCTGGACCAGCACGTGTGCTCTACATGAACAAAAGAAGGGTGATAGCTTCAGATTACTGATCTGTACCAGACCACACTTCTAGAAGATGAATCAGTCATGATGTGCACGTCTCGTTGAAATCGACGACATGTCATGAAGTAGACTGCCAACAATATTAGGAACGTCCTCTTTCTCTTATCTCCGGCCATACTGTTTAGTTCTGAGTCCAATGATATTCGTCGACTTCGCGGATTGCGCAGACCGAATGCTTGGGAGCCGTGATGAGACCCAGAATCCCCTGACCGACAACTGTAGCGGTCATCTCTTTCATCGTCGGATTGCCAACTAGGTATCTGCCATGGCGACGGGCACTCTGAGTTGCTAGGCGTGTTCGTGCGTGTTCCACCATAGCCGTCGCCATTCGGGTGGATATGCACTGGTGGCGCAGCGAAAAATGAAAAAAAAGGAGGTGGATCGATGTGGAGGTTTTCGACTAAATGGGTCCTTGTGGCTAGATGAAGCAACTGCGAAAACTCAAAATTCCAGCAGCCATCACACTCACACTCTTCCATAATTTCACCTTACTCCTCATCCTACTTGATAATCTCCCAAATCAATTTGAACAACTAGCTAAGTAGACGCATAACTGCCGTTGCAATAGCCGCCGCTTCATGGATGAGGTACTAGAGCGACCGCGCCGTCCAGACCGCAGGACTGGCGGCGTATCCTCTGCATCAAAGTCCACCTCTGATCGAGAGGATTCCCCAGTTTCTGTGCGTCGCGTCTGGCTGTCCGCTGTCGTAGTCAAGATTTAGAGTTGTCTAAAGAATGAGACTGACTCCCAACAACTTTGCGCAGTGACAATTATTTGCTCTATTTGTTCTATCGCTTAGATATACGGTTACGGAGAGTTTCTTTCTCTTACTGCCTAAAAAGTCAGAAGTAATTACGCTCACATATACGGTTACGGAGATGAATTTCTTTCTCTTACTGCCTAAAAATCCTTGGTGTGGAGACGATGATTACTGTCTTAAAATAATGTCGGCAAGATGATTTCCTGGGACGTCGCGAGGTCTAGGTCGGTCACTTCCGGGATGCCACTAGAAGGGGCTCCACTAAGACTTAGTACGGAAGCAATGGATGTAGTCGACGCACCAGAGGTTGCCTGTACAACTTGAGCAGCTCCTGTAGTCGGCGCTCCTCCTGCAACAATAGTAGTATTCTTTGCACGCGCTGCAGGAGTCGTCGCCGTGCTAGTAGTAACGTTTTCTTTACAAGGTCTTGGCGTTCCAGCAGATGTTGCAGCAGCGTCAAGTCCAGCAAGTTGTTGTAGAGCCACTTTATTATCGCTGGTAGTCTCACCGCCAAATTGTTTTTTGTCATTTACACTATCTACTTCCTGCAGCAGGAGGCGAGGGCTTCTACTCTTTGATGTTCCGAACACATCCGGGACCTGTAATGTCGACTTGCTTTTCGCCCCCGTAGGTGGTCGACCCGCCACCCCCTGAGCCGACATTTTCCCCGTCTGCAGTCGCCCAGCCTGGTTATGGTTTTACCGTATTGACAAGAACCTCCACCCAACGACATTATGTCCGGAATATCGAAAGCGAAATTCAGATCGAAGATTTCTAACAAAATGTGAAACAGATTTTTGAACACGGACTCCGCCAAGCATTGAATGTACATGTACTATCCAAAAGAAAACTCATCTAGAAACGAGGAAGTTAGTACCCATGTTTTCTTGGCTGCACCTTGTGGTACTCGATCCGGATTAAAAAATGCATTTCGCGGCGCAGGTACGAACTGCTCACCTGTGTAGATAAGTCTTGATAACTAATTCTCTACCACTTCTGATTCGTTGATGCGTACGAGGTCTGTTTCTGTCATGTTCATGTATGGATAACATACAACGACTGATGACTGATGGATAACATACAACGTTTTGAGAGATGCAGATGACTGATGCCAGTAGGAGTACTAAACCAGATGTGTTTAGTCAAATTTACCTGACTGCCCTGCGTCGCTCATCGTACTCAACCGACCCGCGTCGGTCATGGTCCGAACGAAGAAGCTCCACGACGACTTTTCGAAGTCAGACTCAGATATTCAGTCTTAACATGAAGAAACTGAGAAGAACCATATTTTTCGAGATCGAGTACTTTCGATTTATAAAAATGATTAAGATCAACTCCAACACACACAGTGACAAAGAAATGAAAAAATCTGATACAACACACGTTAGCTACTGGTTCAAGAATTCCTCGATTAAAAAGTCTCGCCTCCTAAATAAGGTGCTCAGGAAATATTCACGTCAAAGCAAGGCAGTTTTCATGTCCATCTTCAAGGACTTTTTCTCTTGGCGTTTTGTCACGTCAATTTTCTACAGTTTCAAAGTGAGAAGAACTGAATCCTTTTTGATGAGCCGCCGCTTCGCAAATATTCTTTCTCATTGTCTCCGTTGCCACAACACGCGGCGGCATTACCTTGTAACCAAACTCAACAAAGAATACGTGTGGGTGTCCGATGCTAACTACTATTTACAGAAGGAATAATTGGAAAGACCTGGCGGGGGAGCGGGGGTCTAAACGGGGTCTAAAAGAAGTGGTATTGTCACGCTGTGTTCGCTCCCTTCCAGCTCTTTTTTCGCTCTCATTTTATCTTCGCGAGAGCACGGACTGAATAAATTATGGTTGAATGAAGCGGAAATGAGAGAATAATAAGCCTTCTCTCATCGTTTTACTGCTCTCTTTCGCCGCGTGACGCAGTAAAGAAATACTGAGCAGACTCTTCCGGTGTACTTCACGCCCCCCTGCACAGCTACAGCTTTCGCCGGTATCAAGCGCCATAAGCTCAACAGCATCTTCCATTTGTGAGTCGAGTGCCTTCTTGTAAAAATTTCCCAACATGATCAAAGCTTGTCCAATTTCAAGATAAGGAAGTATTCATAAGTCGATTTATAGTAGTCATCCGATCTCCACGTACGTGCTCCTTCACGTAGAGCCAGTAGACGCTGTGCCCTTCGGGTGCAACTCAAGTATTCATCAGATATTAGAATTCGCGATGAATGTGGATCCCAGTCGCTATTCCACTTTTTTTACAACGATCTATTATCGCGTCAACGCATTACTTGAGAGGCAAAATCATGATGTGCAAGTGAAGTGCAAGTATGTCTCGTACTAGCATTGGTCTTAACATAGGGATCAAATGATTTGAAATACAAGTTCTAGGTCGTCTTAGTTTTTGATTACAGAAAATGTGCTTAGTAAAGATAAAAGTAAAAGTTATGGGTTTGCCTACCAGTCTACCTCGTCTATCCGAAAAATGATCATAGTTGTATGCGGTGTTCTTGATACTTTTTTAACCAAAATCATTCTTATAATTTCTAGCAGGCTCCATTGGTGCAGGCAGATCTTGTGAAAGATAATAGGCATTTCAGCTACTTAGGAGGCCAGACATGCTCATAGGTATGATCAACATGTTAAACCGTGCGACCAGAGACCCAGCAGGAGTCGCAGCATGGTGATAAATCTATGGATGAAACAATGATGAAACAATTTTCGAACATCACCTAGGAACAGTATTTGATGACATCAATCAGCGTAATGGTAATTTCAGCAATACTTATTCAACTTTTTTGACAGTTATATTTTGGTGTGAGACAAAGAAAGTAAGTATATGATGTGAACATGAAAGAAGATGCTATGGCAGAAACAACCTCCCACCACCACCTTAATGACAACTTATTCGTGGTCGCCATCGAAATTTGATGCTCCACCTCAACCGACCCTCCACCTCCAATGTGTTGGAGATGACGAAACCAGAACATCCACATCGATCTGGAGTATCACACATAGAACATGATGATCATGTCGTGAGTAGTGATCGTGACGTGTAGCCGTGAGATTTACGCTCCGCTTTCGCCTCCAGCTTCTTTCTTCTCCCTTTCCTTCTTCTCGCGAGCAAACTTCTTCCATTCTGGCTCTGGTCGCTGGGATGGTGGTGCTGCGTCTTGGCCTGCTGCCTCTTCCTGGCGACGAGGTCCGCCGCCGCCTCCTCCTCGCCAGTCGTCCATGTCTCCACGACTAGCCTTGCCTCCGTCACCTCGCTTCTCACTCTTCTTACCTTTACCGCCATCCTTATCTGCAGGTTTACTAGAAGCGAATTTGTTGTCTTCGGCTCGTCTATCACGCAGGTTTCCGAAGTCCCGCTCTTCTTTGTCGCCACCCTTGTTCTCAAATCCTCGACGACCCTTACCGCTGAAGCCGCCCTTGGCACCTAAATTTTATTGATGTGGTAGATGGACTACAAGTCAGTCGTGGGTAGTTGAACTACAACTTCGAATTCCTCAGGAGGTCCTCATGAAATTGTTGTAGTATGAAAGCGAGTACTCTAGGAAGATCAATTACTCCTCATACTTTTATCTAGGAGCATCAAGAAAAAGGTGAATTTCTCACCTTCTTCCTTCCCACCGAAGCCTCCACCATTTGCCTTGCCATTAGCCATTTCATCTCTCCAATTACTACCTCCATTTGCCTTTGCTGGTCGGTTTCGCTCGGCCTGAAGATGATTTTAATGCAGCTGCTTGCCTCGTAGATGCAACATACAACGTTTATGTATACGTTTACGTCTATTTCATGGAGTTGCTTTTTGATGGATTAAAAAATGCCTCGATGAAGAAAAGTGTCTAATGAAGAAACAAGTGAGAAGTTTAAGGATAAGGATCAAAGATAAATATCCTCCAATGTAGTTGAAATCAGGTCAAAATAACAGTAATTATTTGTGGTGGAGCCAACTACCTACCTAGGAAAGATAGAAAAAAGGAAGAGGTATATACAATAGGACTAGCCAAAATTTGGCCAATAGAACTAACAAAACTTTGTACCTGTGCCTCACGCTCGCGTCTCTGTTCTTCGGATCGCTTCATTTCTTCTGCTCGCTTTTCGCGCTCTTTCTCCCTCTCAGCCTCCCGCGCTTCCATTTCCTCAGCCTCCTTTCTTTCGATCTCTTCCTGCTGTTTCCGCATCTCTTCCTCCTCGAGTCTTCGTGCCTCTGCCAATTCCTTCTTCTCCATGTCGTCCATGTACCTGGAATCAAATATCGAAGTACTACTTGTTGGTGGACGTCGAGGTTGAGGTTTGTTTCTTGTTGGTGGACGAGGTTTCGGTTTGTTTCCCTCATCAATATTGCGAGTTGTTCTGTTCATTATTTTTGCTAGTGCTAAATCATTTAGTCAACATTAGTCTAAGTAGGAGGAAGAAGGCGACCCCCGGCAACGATGCAGCTGAGTCTCCATTTCTTGCTCGTCATTTCTAGTAATTAGAGGGAAAGGTTCCTCGCACAACGAGGATTTGAAAATTGAGTACCGTCTGATAGCTCGCGTGCATTTCTTGTCCCACTCGACACGCT
Source organism: Amoebophrya sp. A25 (assembly GCA_905178165.1). Taxonomy (NCBI): domain Eukaryota; class Dinophyceae; order Syndiniales; family Amoebophryaceae; genus Amoebophrya; species Amoebophrya sp. A25. The sequence goes on from CAJINU010000041.1 coordinate 771,782, forward strand.
GTCGGTCCCTCAATTTCTGCTGATATTCCACTTGCTTCTTTCCGATGTGCTCTTCTTGCCACTTCTTTACCGCGACAATCGATTCCATCTGAGGGTTCGAATTATATGGTGGAGGTTGTTTGATTTATTATGTGGAAGAGGAAAAGATTTTTTTGCCACGACAACAATAACAGCCTGATTCAATCTACGAAACAACCTGTGTAAAATCTACGTTGAGGTACTTAGTAGGTACTCCCTAAGGCGTCTCTGCATTGATTGAGGAATGATATTAGGATTTCTGCAAAAAAAAAAGGAATCGCATACCATGAGTTTCTTTTTCTCGACGTTTTTCTCGAATTCTGCCTTCGCTAGCTCCATTTGTTCTTTTTCGATTTGGGCGAACGTCGCTTGCTCTTCAATCAGCTGTGTTTCTGCGAATCCTGGGATCTTAGCAGCGGTTTGCTGTTTCATCGCTCTCGCCAAGTGATCGACCCGCTTAGACTCTGCCTTGCGCAGTCGGATCTTTTCTTGGCGGTCTTTCTGGATGATGCGTTTACGTTCCTCCTCAAGGAACTCGACGTCCAGCTTGTCGAGCTCTGCTTCTCCGATATCGTTTAGGTTGTAGTCGCCGATCTTCGGATTGCTGTCGTGATACAGCTTTTTCGTTTCCTCGAGGATGTCCTCCTTGCGGCGCTTGTCGATATCGTTTCTGCGTGCCTTGGCGGCTTCCTCCATGCGGCGCTTCTTCTCGTGCTCCAACCTCTGCGCGGCTTCGCGCTGCTCGCGTTGGCGCGTAAGCGTCTAGAAGAAGGAAAGATGGGAAAAAACGTAGGAGGCAAAGGAAGAAAAAAAATTTGAGAGTTGGGGTCAACATATGATAAAAGTCTTACACAACCACAACTTCTGAACAGGAAGTCGGGAACAAGTTCTAATCTAAATGTAAAATTTGTACTTCTTGTTTGACTTTCCTTTCGTTCTGCTCTCTTTCATGGTCGGCCTTTTCCTTGTTACGACGTTCGATTTCGTTGACTCTGCGTTCAATATCCTTTGCCTCGCGTTCCGTGGCATCCTTAAGGGCCTGGAACAGATCGGACCGCTGGGACGCCTTACGAGATTCCCAGAGACCAGGGTAGACCTTCTCCAATTCGCGAACTGCCACGCGGCCCATATTCACCAATGGCTGTCTCAACATGGACAGATCATTCATCTGCTTGTTGGCTGTGTTTTGTAATTTGGTAGTGGGGTAGTTGTAGTAGGGTAGTTGTTGTAGGGTATTTGTAGTTGGTAGGATCTTTGTAGTTGGTAGGATAGTTGTAGTTGGTAGGAAAGTTGTAGTTGTTGTAGGGTATTTGTAGTTGGTAGGATAGTTGTAGTTGTTGTAGGGTGTTTGTAGTTGGTAGGATAGTTGTAGTTGTTGTAGGATAGTTGTAGTTGTTGTAGGGTAGTTGTAGTTGGTAGGGTAGTTGTAGTTGTTGTAGGATAGTTGTAGTTGGTAGGATAGTCATTGGGTTTTAGCTTTCTTACTGCGAAGAAGTCGTTTTGATGTTTCTGACAAGTTGTTTTTTCGGACAAATTATGATAGATTTGTACAACAAGGGAAGCAATGGGAACTGCTAAAGATTGTTCTTTACTTCTAACACTTATGAACTCCAAAAGGTTTTTCTGCACTAAGACTTATGAAATAGGAATTCTTACCAAAGACGACGACACTTCGGACGTAGTCAAGCTGGACGTGGATTCCACTGTCGCGAGCAGCTGAGATCATCCATTTTTCAGCGGTTGGGAAGTCGACGACTGGTGCGCAGAGATTCTTCAATTGCGTCACACTCATAGTGGAGTATACCTTTGAAACCTGGCTCAACAAGCGGAAGAAAATAACCTTCAACAGCTGGTTGCAGTACCTGGTTTATCATTGTAGAAAAGGTGGATGTTGGGGAAGTTCAGAATACTCTTAATTGTTGCAATAGAAAGTTAGAGGTGCAAGCTTTCTTCAAGATTACAAAAATATCGTATCGGCCTATTTTCAGCATCAATTTCTCTTAACGAAGTACGTTTCCATTTCCGGGATTTGTTTAATTTCGTCCAATAGTGGTCGGCATTTGGCGCAGATGTCTTTCGGATACATCTGGGTGCCGGTTCCTGCAGTGCGCGGTCCCAATTCCAAGAGCTGGTACAGCTTTTGTGCTGCTGGACTGGCTGCCAGGAGGATCTCCCGGATTTGCAAATCCGTTTTCAGAGTGCTCTTAGTCGGGATGGTCGCGACGTTGAAGAGAGTCGCCATTTTCTTGAGCTTTTCCAATTGGGTTTGGTCGACACTGGTCTCGTCTTCTCCGGTCAAGCCGACGCACATAGTGGCCAACACGGCCAAAGTGGCCATGCGCTGTTTTTCTTCCGCACCGAAATTCTTCTGGTTCGTCTTATAGAGAGTGTAGTTACGAACGCAGGCAAAAGCGTGGAACAGGAAGGAACCGGATTTCCAACAAATCTGCGACAAAAACTCGTAATACTGTGCAAGGACTTTCGGTGGGGGACGCTCTGTTTTGTAAGCGGGAGAGAAACAGCCTTAGGGGGAAGACGAAGAGAGACAAAAATTATAGAAGATCTTGTCAGTGCACTTTGAACAGGTACTTTTTCAGCGGCTAAGAATACAACCAATTTCCAATCGTACTGTTGATATAGGTAGGTAGTTCACTCCTAAAATTCAAAATCTAACAACACTAGAATCTGAGTCTAAGATTACTGGTCTTGGTCATCAGCGAGTAGAGGTCTTCTGCTGTGAGGAAGCATTCCTTCCACAGACCCAAGTCTGCTGCAACCTTAAGCTGGATGCATCGGGTTTCGATTGTTCTCGCGATAGTGTCCTTATCAGTCGGATTTACCTGCAATTTTTGATTTGATTTTGAAAAAAATTCCTCGAAATTCACAGACAGCTAGACTTCTTCAAAGTCATTCCTAAAAAGAACAGCTTCTGATACTAGGCTACTCGGTCAAAGGTTTTCAAAAAATGCATCTTCTAGATCCATAGAACAATTCATCACTAATTATAAGAAACACACATCACTAATAAGCATAGAAGAAACTCAAGATACCGTATGCGGAGGATAGGTTCCGTTGGGCTGCATGCGCTTGAAGAGATTTTGATAGTTGTTACGCAACATATCGCACAGCTTCTTAAACTCATTGGTTCGCTTGTTGTCCAAACAGAATTGCAAAGCGCGTTGAGCGGTTTCGTTGTACCTATGTTGAGGATTGGGGGGGAGGAGGTGAAGAAAAGGGGGTGAAGAAAAGTGCTTACCATATTACATTGGTTCATACATGTGGTCAGTGGTTTTACACGCACGGCACGGACGATGAGGTTGGTGGTCAGGTACATTTGTTCATCAAAAAAATAGCTTCAGTAATTACAGGTCTTCGGTCTTTCCGTTGGTCTTGAAGACGTCCAGGACTTGCTTGTAGGTTTCCCACAAAAACCGGATATTCTCCAACACTTCCCGTTCCTTCTTCTCCTGGTCACGCTGTTCCTTCGGTTTCAAGGCCTTTCGCAGAGCATTGTCCGGAGTATCCAATGCCTCCAAATCCTCAACTTCCTCCTCCTATTATTTAAGTTTGTTGTTTGGGACAATTTTATGACATGGTATGTTCTTTTCTGAACTTACAGCCAATCTTTACGAGTAGAACCAGCACAGCCTGGTTAGCCAGAGATATGTTGCTGTTAGAAAAAGGCATTTTCAAAAAGAATCGTAAACTACTGTCAACGACGACCATAGAAAGATATTTACCTGAGTCTTCGTCGCGTGCGTCTTGGATTCCTGGACGAGCTTTTCGGCTGAGCCACGAAATTCGCGGACTACCTTTTCGAGACTAGAAGTAGCTGCCGTCTGGGTCATAGAGCGGTAGTTGATAAGAATATCCCTAGCAGATTTCAAATCCTTCAATTGCACCGACAACTCTGCCAAACCCAAGAGCGCAATGCTCTCCATGATATGCAGAGTGTTGGCATTTTTGAACTTCCGGTTGGCCATGACATTACCTTGGAAGGGGTGAAGTTTTTAATTTGTTGTTGGAATTTGTGAAACGACTTTGGGTGTGGAATGATGGAATGTCTCGTCTTCGTCTGTCGAAGAGAATAATAATTTGGAAAGAGTAGATCAAAGAGTGAGAAGAGGTGTTTGATGTAGTAGTTGTTGGGGTAACCATTTGGAAAGAGTAGATGAAGAAGCAAGAAGTGTGGGGAACAAGAATTTGGATGTACTAGTTGATCAGGAGATTTTGTTGTTCTTACCACAGAGAGCCAATGCATCCTCCGGGTTGCCGACGGCGGCAAGCTCCTTTGCTCTGCGATGAGCATTTTCGGGCTTCTGAAATTGCCCCTGGGGCAAAGAACGATTCATTTTCGAAGATGGTTGTGAAAACAAGAGAACTTAATGACAATTTATGATGTTTCTTTGAAATTCTTGTGGTAATTACTTGGGGTATTCATTTATGCGAACTTATGCAACAATTCTTACAGTGAAGATGAGTATAGTATGCAGCTTTGTTCTACTTAGATGTAGTGAAAATGTCGTAGCGAGTGTCAGTCTATCGACAGCTCTGTGTAATGAGGAGTGCAGAAAGAAGTAAGTATAAGAAGATGAATCTTCTTTAATACGTCCTAAGTCTGCCTATGGAATTAAGGAAATTGAAATTCATTGATAAAGGATGATTCTTTTTTGCGCGAATCAATTTATTAATAAGTGTGATAGTCAGTGTGTCGTGATGAACGTCTTTTCCTACAGTAGAACTACAGGAATACCATTTCGATACCATTCATCTGAGAAGTGCTTGAAGGAATTGACGCGGAACAAAGTTGTAGAGTTTCTCCTACATGGAAAGCAGAATGGCATTGATCATCGGTGCTTGCCCATTGAAGACGAAGATCAAAAGGACAAATTGTCGTACTACAACAAGAACCGGTTTTCAGTGAGCAGGATGGAAATTTTTCAGAGATTCTTGATTCGCACGACCACGGAACATCGAATATGCATTGGATTTTTGAATATTTTCTGTCATTGAAACATTGATTCAGTCTGGCTCCACCCAGACGAACAACAGCGCGTATTAGATCAACATCAAATATGCATTTATATTTCCTTGGAACGTGGTAGTAGAAGCCAGAGTCTAATATTTGTCGACAAAAACGGGTTTTTCACGGTAGATGACAGGTGTTCAAGCATGAGATCGAAACGTGCATTTTGGTCCATCATCGAAACGAGAGAAAAAGCAAAAACAGAAGTAGTACGAGTTGTGATTTTTTGTGAATCTACTATGGATGCACATCATCGAGTGCGCAAAATATTCACTATGAGAAGTCACCCTAAGCAACTAAAACTATGAAAGCAAAACATAACATATTGTCAAAAAAAAACTGTGCAATCTAAGCTCCTGTAGAATTACTCGGTTCAACACATTGTGTCGATTTCTATAAACTGTTTTTTTGTGATTACAACGAATATTGATCATATTAGCTGGCTGATTCGATTAGAAATTTGATGTCATGAAGTGATAATAGTTCAGTCACTTCTACGCTGTTGTACTTTGCAAAATCATCTATACCGTTTGGCTTGATCTATCATGTACTTGTTGTAGCAACAGGAGTTTTTATAAATGCATGGACCTGTCATCATTTTACTTAGCACGCTCCTTCTTTTCCTTTTTACTTTTTTTCTTGGAAGTATCGTCTAGCGAGTGTTTTGCATCAAACGTTGTTGACGCACCCTCTTCTCGACCGCGACTTCGCTCTCTCCCACTTGTAGTTCTACTTCTGCTTTTGTCGCGGTCGCTTTTTCTTTCTCGATCATCTTTTCTTTCCCGGTCCTCCTTGCTCCTGTCTCGATCGCCCTTCTTCTTTTCTCTATCGCTTTTCCCTTCCTCTCGCTCGCTCTTTGTTCTTTCCCTATCTGCCTTTTTTTCCCGATCGCGATCGCCCCTACTACGATCACGATCTGTCCTACTACGATCGCGATCACCCCTAGTACGATCACCATCTGTCCCACGGTCCTTCCGTCGACTACTACTTGCACGCTCACCCATACTTCGATCCCGATCCCGGTCACGCGCCTTTGACTCGTACCTGCTGCTCTTCCGCTCTGAGGCTGCTCTGCTTCGTTCTCGTAGTTCCCTATCTCCATCCCCGCGTCGAGATCGTTCTCTGTCTCTCTCGCGCCTTGCTCTACTCCGCTCACGCTCACGGTCGCGCCGCGGGTGTAGTTGTTGGGAAGATGAACTAGGCACCTCTTGAGGAACCAGGTAGGGCATGTGGCATTGCGGAGGAGCAAGAGCGCTAGGTCGGCGCTGCGTGACTGGAGGTTGTGAATCCGAAAATACTCCGATCTGCAGCGAGGCAGTGGCGGCAGCGACGTCTCTTGTCACAGATTCAAGACGCAAAAGAGAGAAAAAGTCTCCGTCATCTACTGGCTCCGACGTGTCAGCCTTTGGCACAGACGCACCTGAAGCAGCATTCCCCGCAAGAGGACCCGCAGAGGATGATAAAGCGATATTCACGAACGATGATCCGGGCACACCGACAGATGATGCTGCAGGTATGTCGATAGAAGATGATGCATCTGGCACGTCGGCAGATGATGATGCAGCAATGGTTACACATGATCGCGCGAAAGCATCTGCGACCTCCGGAATCGCGCTCGACGACCTTGGTTCTCGAACACGCTGCACGTTCGCGGAAATAGCGCACACCTTTTCCACTATACTACCAGATTCTGTTAACTTCGGTTTAGTCTTCTCCACTCGGTCGTGTGCCTCCTCATCAGCCACCTCATTGCCCTCCGCAGCCGCACCACGTTGATCAGAGTCCTCGGGAATACTCAAAAGTCCGTGTTGTTTTTGAGTACTAGTAATCAACTCGATGCTGGCTGCTTTTGAAGTCCTCGTCTCCAGTTGATCTTCTACGATGTGGTGCTGTACTTCTGTTTCTTTGCCCGTTTCACCGCCGGTTGCATCTCCATTGCAATTTGCTACCTGAAGTTCGCTGTCCCAGCTAGTAGCTTCGCCTTCCGCATTTTCTTCCCATTCGGCATTTTCATCCCAACCCTCTTCGTTCCCCTCTTGTACTCTGCCTTCGTTCCATTCCCCACCTGCACCATCGTCTTCGCTCCATCCCTGTCCGTCATCCTCTTGGTTCCATTCCCCACCTGCACCATCGTCTTCGTTCCATCCCTGTCCGTCACCGTCTTCGTTCCATCCCTGTCCGTCACCTTGCCCCCACTCTTGCGCCGCCTCCTCGCCCCACTCCTGCGCACCGTCTTGTTCGTTCCAGTGTCCTTCAGCGTCTTCGTTCCACTCTTCGGCTGCTCCGAATTCGTTCCATTCGTCCACCGCCCCATCATCTTCCTGCCACTCATCTAACTGTTCGTGCCCGTCGTAGTCAACACTACCATGCTTATCTCCAGCAGCTGTTCCAGTCAGTCCTTGTTTCTTCTCGTCAGAGGAGCCGATGTCGCCATAGTTTCCCAGGAGCAATGGTGGTGGTCGCACCGAAGGACGTGCAGCTAGTGTATTTAGCTTCGAAGCAGTCTCAGGTCTACTATTCAAGCTGCCGTGGTCATCTCCAGTAGCATGTCCATTCTCCAGCTGCAGCAATTCACTGGTACTAGTCTGCACCCTCGATGCTAATCCAGGAGGTTCTCCTTGGTCTGCTGGTCCAATCATTGGCTTTAGTTCCAACTCATAATTTGCAACTGGCCGAAGTGTTAGAGTCAGCTTTCATTCACCTCGCTCGCCTCATCTCGAACCCTTTCCCATGAAATAAAACAAGCGAAAAGGGCACAAGGATGCTGAGGAGATTGGATACAAACTGACCATAAAAATGTGTCCGCTTCGGTTGCCAACGGATCCTGTTCTATGCGCCCCACGTACTGGGGAAACCACTGTGGGAAGCATTCGCGACAACAACGAAGATTAGAGCCAGATCGTGTGTGCAACAACTAACAAGAGGACTTTGCTAATTGTAATAGATCATTTCTTCCTGCCGGCTTTCGTGAAGTTTATCTCATCTTGAGCTTGCAAGTAAAGCGGTGTCGTCTTAACAACTAATGACTCAAAAGTGGATGCGCAAGCGCTAGCACATGCTAGGTCATAATAAACGTTGCATCAGTGAAGGCGTTCTTCTCTGATTTCAAGCCGGTTATGCAAGCACGCCGCCGCCCACCACAAAATACACACATACCTTTAGGTATAAGATCGCGCCTTCGACCGTACCACGCAGAGGAGAACCTGAAGAAACAGCTAACTTCACAACACCAAATTATTACAAGTAAACTGATTGCTCCTGCGTAACAAGAACAGACAGAAGATGTTCATGTTGTAAAAGGGTCCCATGTATAATCTTTCTAGTACCGTGGCTGTTGCCCGCTCGCCCTTACGAGATCGGACACTGGTCTTTTTTCTTCGCGCCCACCAACGTGATCGATTATTTCCACTTCGAGCATGTCCGCTTCCTCAGCCACGCCATCCTCTCGAGCATCCACCAGACCTTGTTTTTGCTCCCCTTGGCGCCGCTTGTACCAAAAGCGCAAGCCTCCCGCAACCGTCACGAGTATAGAGAGTATTACGGCCACTGCAATTCCTGCCGCGCTGAAATTTCCTTCGCCGTCTCCGGACCCACCATGATCTCCATTTTGCGACGTCGATAATACAATACGAGGCTCTCCTGCCCGAACGCCGGTGCCGTCGAAGCGGGTCAATTCGACGCTCTCGTATTGGTTTTGAAGCAAATTCGTCTGCACAAAATCTGTCAAGGCGTCTGCCTGTGCGCGCGTGGCCGCGTGGGCTGCCGTCATGGCCACGTCAGCTGCGATGCGCAAGCTGCCCGAGCTGAAAGAGATGGCGCGCACCCAGTCTGGGCTTCCGAGATCGAGCGTAGACCGAAGCGCCTCAGATAGCTGCACTCGCCACACTGCAGCGCCGGTTTCGGAGAAGTCGTTTGCGAAATCAAAATCTGCGACCCGCCACTCTAACTGCACCGATTCCGGAAGCGTGAAGACTGTGGGACTGCTATGCCCAACGTTCACAAACGCGGTGTCGCTAACCCCATAATGCAGATTGCCATCTAAGAAACCCCGAACACAGATATCGTAACTCGCAGTCACCACGCCGGACGTAGTCGCGGGTAAAAACGGAAGCTCGAGATGATATGCCAGTGGTGGCCGTCTAACGGGGACAGGACTTTGGCTCGTCGATTGCGCTGAAGAAGACACTGCGGCATCTACTTGGTAGGGGAAAAAATCGACGCCGGTCGTTGAAGATGTTGCTCCCTGTGCTGCTGGTGAGAGATTGGCGCTATCAGGTGTACTTGGCGTCCAAACGAACAGGTCTGTGGGTCTCGGGAGTACTGTGCGATACGATTTCAAACTAGTTTCGCCTTCTGTGTCGAGACGACTGTGATTGCCTCCGCTGCTTGTCAGATCCTCTACAAGCTGTACATTATCATTTACCTCGATGACTGGCAAAGCAGCACTTCCGGAATTAGTAAGCGCATTATCAACATCGAATATAGCTGGCCCCCCGTTTGTACTCAAGCCATTTGATGCCTGCTCTGTATTATTGTTCCCTGGCGCATCCCTTCCAAGAGTAGATCGAGCCGCAGTAGTAGACTGGGTGTCCCGAACATTAGCTGTCGATAGTAATATGGCTTTTTTATTCACGGTTGTGCCATTGAGCAAGGACAGAGCTTGATCGAATGCGCTGCAATGTGGTAGTTCCCGCGACGACCCTTGCCGCTTGCCGAGTGAAAAAACGAAAGTCGGCCGAAAATCGTCAGTGTCGGCGAATTCTCCACCAGAAAAAGAGAACGTGAGGAGTCGCCCAACTCTCGTCTTGTCCCGAGAAACAAGTACCGATGGCGTCCCTAGCACGCTCTGCCGCTGGAAACTGAACATCGTGACGAGTTGCGGTGGTACAGAGGTGGACACCGCAGCTTCACGACGCTGAGCTGCCGAAGCCAAAGCTCTGTCCGTTGCGCTGCCTTCCACTACCACACTACTCTTTTCGGAATACCGAGAATGCTCAAGCGTTTCATGTTTCTGCAGGCGAAGCCGCGAGTCCTGTAAATCTAACTTGAGATGAAAACTCGAGAACGCCAAACCCGTGTCTTGAGGTAGCGCGAAGCGGTATCGAAGCCGCATAGAGGTATCTGATGCTCGCCGAGCACCGAGAAGTACTCCCGCAACAGCAGCTGTTTGATCGGACCCTGCAAGCGCATGCCGTCGTCTTTGAAAGCCTTCGTCGGCAACATTTTGGTCTTGCATGTGCACGAGAAACGCAGACGAAACTGGCACTCCAGCAGTCACGTCTATCTCAACAGAAGCTGTCGTGGACACAAGAACACGACTGAACATGGAAGAAGTTTTAGTAGAAGTTGTGCCACTAGTCGTAGGAGGACCAGTATTATCACCTGTAGTTGCTGAAGGCGAAACAAAAGCGTCTTGTGCGTTCAGAAGTCGAGACTCCACGATCGCTGTTTCGACGATTGGTGAAGTATGAGTATCCACCTCTTGCTGTGTCGGTGGCATTCCTGATGATGTCACTTTTCCGCACGCCCCGCGCGATGGACGCGTCCCCGCTCCCGCCAACCACGCACAAAACTGCTCACCCGCGGTCTGCGCCGAAGTCGCATCCATCTCCGCCACAGCAGCTTGCGTGGCCTGCCCGCACAGTTGTGGCCACCGACACGCGCCAGGCTCATTCGGCGTGCCGATTACGTTATCCCGAAAGTGCGCCGTTGTTTCGATCACTGCGAAAAGATTATCTGCCGAAATCGTAGTCGATGACGCTCGCGACCAGGCGTCGATCTCCGATGCTGGTCGAGTGGTCTCCATGCGGCTCAGGACTAACTGGAGCCCATCCAGAGGAGCCGTATCTCCTCTCGAAAGTAGCTGGTGAAGATACTGCGACGAAGGAGATGAATGAGATTCATCGTCGACTTGACCCTGAGCAGCCGTTGCAGGTGTAGCAGCATTCGTCGAAGATGGCAGAACAAAGTTAAGGCCGTTTTCACGGACGAGAGCTAACTCGTGAAGCAAGGGTGACCACGCGAGAAAGCACGGCTTTTCTGCTACCATAAAGGTACGACAGCGGAGAACAACAGGCGGCGGCGCTCTTTCACGAATCCAGAGCAGATGCGCAGACGCGCGCTCAGGAAGCGCCCACAGGTATCCTGGCCGCTCGACGGTCGTATACACTGTCACATTTACGCTACTCTCTGTTGACACATCCAACGACACCGCCATTTCTCCTGCGTGTGGCGACACCGCGGTCCACATACTGAGATCCACTGGCGTCGTACTTGAGCCGGTCGTTGAACTACTGTCTGGCGCACGTGGATTGCTCAGGCACTGATTGACTACACCGGTCTCCTGTGGTTCAGCGCCGGAAGTGTCCAAATTACCGACGCCCAGCAGTCGAAACGGACGCACGTGCAAGCAGTACTTGCGTTTCACGGTAGGGTGTGTCAGAGTGAACCGCAGCTGCCCTACTTGCGGGTCTATCGAGACTAAAGCACGGTGATCCAACAAATCATTGACGGCTCTCGAGTCTGACGACAGCTCCAGGACACTGAGAAATTCCGGATTGTTGCGGCCCCACTGCTGGGAACTGCTCGTCTTTGGCAGGAGTGGTGGAAGCCAGAGTCCTGGCGAGCGCCCCACGGTCGGAGCCGATATTAGTTCGTCACGCTGCCACGTATACACGGCGATGTCATCACCTAGTTCCAAAACGACGTCTTGTTCTGCGCGATACGAGCACATTACCGCGAAGTACAACTCGGAAGATACGCCACCAGCAACCGATGATGCCGCACCACCTGTTCCAGCCGTGTTTGAAGTAGATGCCACAGCCGAGCCGAGATTGCAGTCGGTTCGCACACTTGTTGCGCTGTAGTCTCGTCGCAACTTCGGAAGGGGCAGAGCTGCTTCTGCCAGCAAGCTAGAGAAGTTTGCGACTGCGAGTGTCTGACGCAAGTCAGGAACGCTTGTCACTGCAACACCTGTGCGACCAAAGGTGCTGGCAGAAGCAGCCAAAGGTGCTGGCAAGTCAGCAACACCGGAGACGGCAGTACGGTAGCCCATGAGACCCGCACTCGTACTTGCGTCGGCTGAACTTCTCGGAGAGTCTAGTGAAGTCACTTCTCCAGCAACTTTGCGCACCACGAATAGGAGTTTTGGTGCCCTTCGAGGTGCAGCGTCTGAACTTTCCGAGTTTCCTGACAGCTGCGCTCCTGAAGTAGATGATGCTGACCCCGCCTCTAGAAGGACCCGGTGGCTCTGCGCCTTCATAGTCGCATGCAACGGGTCACTTGGAAACCAGTGGGCGTGCGGATGTGCCTCCAGCGCCGCTGCGAGCACTGGCGTTGGCTCGAACCTGAGCTTCGGTTGCGGAGCACGCGAACGTAATAGCACGTAGTGAAATCTCCGCACATCGCTCCACAAATACGTCTCTTCTTTCACTGTCACCAGGAAGCTGATGCGCGTCGTTGTTTGAGGCGCAATAAGCAGCGAGTCTCCTGCCGCTTTGTAGGACAGCACAATGGAGGAAGCTGCAGCAACAGTACTTGGTTCCGCTGAGGAATCTACCAACACGAGCGAGCCAGTGATTTCCTCCGTCGCCGTGCGCGCCACCTCTGCACTTGGGGCAGACGACGTTAAAACCTCTGCTTTGATGAGCTTGACTCGAACGACAGGGTCTGCTCTCGTCTGTCGGGAGATACGAAACCGAAAATCCATCGGTTCCTCCGGAAGGTCCAGAAAGGTGTAGCCATCATCACTGGCTGAAAAACCACGACGAAACGTCATGGTCGTAGCGCCGAGAACACCAATGAAAGTACCAACATTTTTGACGTCTTTTGCCCATGATCACAAGTGCGCAACGAGGAAGTAGTAGACTCTACGGATCATAAATGAGCTTGAACCATCTTGTTGCTCTTGTAGTAGACAGCATCTCTTTCTTTCTAGTCACTAGTAAATGGTACTAGATTCATATTCTACTATGGTACTACATAATCATGAAATCTAGCTGTGGAATTAGAGACTGGAAGCCATAAGGGACTGTACATTTGCCACCGCCGGTTTTTCAACGTGATAGGCGCACTCTATTGTCCGGGAGTTCTGGTAGCCAGATTTCTCAGACCAAACTGTGATCTTGGTTTCGCCACTCTTCGTGACTCTCGTTCCTGATTGTGTGCGTTCGTCGAAAATTTGCACGACGTTATTTGTATCGCCATCCAGCAAAAGCTTGAGCGTTGGCGGACCAGACACTGCAAGGTCGTCGTAGTTGCTGTGAACGTGTATGGTGAGTTCTTCAGCGTACGCAGTCGATGCTGTTGTTGACACTATGTTGGGGGCCGTTTCAACACCTACTCCTGCTGAAGAAGTCTGGAGAAATTCAGACGGCAATTCAGACAGTACACCTGCGACAACCGCACAACTAGGATCTGGGAGAGAGGCGAGTGTTGTGAACACTCTCTGTGCCACAGTTGACTTGTGATGCAGAGGATGGCACAGAATAGCGCGAACCACCATGTTTCGATGGTACCCGAGAGGTAGGCGCAATTGCCCGGACGTACTACCAGATAATGAACCAGTACCAGTAGCAAAACCTGCAGGTTCATAAATTCGTATACTGCCACTACCCGCGTCAACATCGTCGCAGGTGAGCGGTTCCACTGCAGACGGAATGGCATCTCCTGCGCTCGCATCGTAATCCGAGTAGGCCAGCGTGTAACGGATGCTGGCGAAGGAGAGGTCGGTGACTAGTGGATTAACATCGGAGGGAAAATTCATCTGGATTTCTGCGCCGGGTACCGCAAATCGCATCCCTGACGTTGGTCCTTCGACCGACAGCGAAATCTGCGGAGGACTGAGCGCTGCCCGAATCAGCTGGCACTGTCCCAGAGAGTCCTTGCCCTGGCCTGTTTTGCAGTGGCACGCGAAGACGTCTAGACGCGGGAACGCAGACACCCCTAGTCCGTCGGCGGGACAGGCAGTACACTCGTCTAAGCTCTGATCGCCGCTAGAAGCACTAGCAGATTTGTGGATTCGGCGGTGGTGCAAGTAGACGACTTGCATGTTGTTTCCGTCCAACCGTGTCCCGCTCAATGCCGGCACGCTTTTCCAGGTGCTGTCGCCCGCGCGGACCTCAACCGTACCGATTTCTGTCGCGGCATCCTGGGAACTTGACGCCCGCGTCACACGGATTGCTGCAACGCGGAGAAGCAACAAGCCTGGATCGCCACCCGACGGATTAGGGGTTGTCGTGCTGCGGAAACTGAATTCCAACCCTCGAGAAGACGCAGAGAGGTCTAGAAAAGGTTGGCCGCTCACGTGCTCCAACTGCCCAGTAGCCGGGATGCGCACCATCACTACAGACGATCCACTGCCTATTAACTGCAACTCCGCGTCAAAGAATTCGACGTTTGCAACTTGTCCGTTGCCGTGCAGCCGTACGCCGTCGATCCTCCATACTATGTATTAGAGCCCACCCTTATCCAGCCTGAGATGCACCTTGGTGCTCCTCTCTCCTTAAATAAGGAACAGCTTCAAGATGCTTCTGAAGATGGATTACGGGAAGCCGTAAGCGTATTCACCGAGAAGGCAGTCGCAGGCGTCCGCGGCCATTTCGTTCGTGTGGAAGTCCAAGGAGCGCGCGGGAAACACCGGAGTGGTTGCACTATCAGGCGTTCGCGCCGGACACATTTGCGCACACTGGTACTGACTCAGCTCGTACCCTGGACCACAGGGAGCGTGGTTCACTGCTTGAGGCGTCGTTGCAGACACGCTAGACGACGACGACGACGACAATGCGATCAACTGCTCTGCAGCTGGGCGCACTGAGGCAGCGGATAGGAGCGCGGTCGGACGTAGACAGAGCTGCGAAGGCGATAGCTGGTATTCGCTGCGGGCATCGGCGCAGTATTCGGCACCTCCCGTTGCGCGGGCCGCGACCGCCTTCGGAGTGGCGAAGAAGCCTAGTGTGTGCACATCTGTGAGGGCCGCGTTGTGTAGGCGCAGTTCGTCCACTTCGAAGCGAATGAGCAGCGGGCGATCAATGGAAAAATAGGGAGAGTCGCCACCGAGTGCTGCTTCGTCCTCGTTCGGAAGGTTTACGCCACCCACGTGGACCCAGGAGCTGTCAATCACTGCAGCAACGAGCCACGATGCTGCCGCAGTCTTTTCAAGCGATTGTTCCGATATAGTGCTGGATCCTCTCAACGCGAGTTGGTGCTGTTCGACTTTTTGCCGCAGCTGGGCGCTCCTCGCAGCACCGTGACCACCTGTGACGGAGCCCGTGTAACATGCGGTCGAGAAGAATGAAAAAGAAAACGTTTTAGTACTATTAGATTAATAGTTTCTAGACAGATATTGCTTTCCTTATTTGCTCATAAGGTAGATAGGCTTTGGCCGTTGACAAAGAACCGAAGGGTGCACGCAGTCGCGCTAACTTCCGCAGACACTGCAAAATGCGTCCACACACCGACAGGTAGCGCAAATGGCGCTGAAGATTCGCGCATCTCGGGACTGCCCACCATCGTGAGATTTTGGTGAAAGAAAACCAGACGCGCACCAGGTCCCGCAGAGTCTAGGAACTCTGGCTCTGCCACCAGTCCGAGGTAGAACTCCAAGACTCGCCCGACCAAAATTTGGACGCGACGAGCACCACCGAAACGGCCGCCAGGGTCGTCCTACCTATGAATGCTTCCACTCATTGCGAGCGCTGTCGATATGGGAATGTCGTTCCCCCTTTTCCTTCTTACCTGGGGCTGGGGGCGACAAATCATTCCCCTAGACTAACTTGGATTCTCAATGAGTGGCATCATACAACCTATCGGTTGGCAGCGCATCTAATGATCGAAACCAAAGCTCCGCTGATAATCCAGAGCCCTCGTCTCCCGACGACTGGTCTGCTGGCAATGTGCTTGAAAAAAGCGGCGCTGGCGCTGCTGCCGGCACCGCAAGCTGCTCCTCGCATCCAAGTCGACTGCCATTACGAGCCGGCGCACAAAATTGAAGTGCACAGAGGCTGTTAAACTAGCTAGATTCTTACATTTAAGAATCTATCACACTAAATGATGTTTACCTTGTTCGATCATAATTGAAAATGACGCGATCTAGAACTACTTTTACTCCACGTGCACTTCTTTCCATTGACTAGAACAACTACAACTTCACAAGGATCATGCCGTGAATTAGATCAAGCCCTACCTAAAAAAGGTGACTTTGGGACGTCCGGATCCCGCTGAGCCGAATGGGCTCCAAAATTGTGCGTAGGCTTCAGATGTTGTGGTACTGGTGGAAAAAGAGCTAGACCACCAAGGCGGCTCGCTCCACGAGGGCAGCACTGCGTGGAAGTAGCTCTGTAGTCGCTGCTGCGCGTTCGTGAAGTCTGCATATTGACCAAAGGTACTCTCGCATGAGTGCTCCCCTGACTCGCATGGGAGAGAGTAGTATCCCACTCGAGGGGGGACCAGGGTCACCTGTTGCGGGGACGACTCTGTTCCCTCTACGACATCCACGCGCGCATGAGCGGATGAAACTGGCTGCGGCGAAGTCGGAAATTGAGGCTCCGACGGACCTGCGAGTATTAAAAATAGCAACAACAAGTCACACAAAGGTTGTAGATTCCCGCGATAATTTTCTGAGCCCGCAGACAACCTCCTAGAAGTTTCACACAGGAGAGGTATGTCAATACGGATTCAGAAAGCGCACCAAGCTCTTCATATGGGAATCCACTGCTTAGGGATGACTCAATAGTGCATGTGGTCGTAATGGCGACGCATCTGCGCTGGGAGCCCGCTGTACAAACCATACATCGGAATTGCCCGGGAAAGGATCCGCTAAATAAGCACAATCATCATGGATGCCAAAAATATTCCCATGATCAAAGCACTCCAGAAAGCAGTTACTGTTCGAATATTCTGCACACTGGAAGGGCTGAAGGCAAGTGTCTCTCGAGTTGATCACTTCCGGCGCTTGCGGTACCATGATGTATGGAGAAGAAGCAGCTCCTGAGTCAGCATTGCTCTTCACCGGACTAGGATGGAATCGAAAGACTTCATTTCTGGCTGCAGCACCCGACGGAAAGAAGGCCGTCGCCGGTGCTGACTCTGATAACGAGCCCGCTCCTCCAGAAACGGCTGCCGCGACGCGGCCCGCTACAACAGGTGCGAGGTCGAGCTCCTTGCTGCGCTCCGCGCTGATTTCAAAAGCCGCACTGGCGCGTGCCTCCACCATCTCGTGGCAAACGTCAGCGGTTAAGTCACTATTCACTACGAGAGCAGCCTGATCCGAAGCGCCAGTAAAAAGAACTTCCGCGGCCGCAGAGTCGGCAAGCGCCACCGACATCAATTCGTCGCGGGTTCTTATGCGGCCTGCGCGCTTTACAAAGCACTCAAACACGTCTTCTACAATTCCGATCCGCGACAGATGGATCCGCGCCGCTCCTGCCGTCAGGCTTCGACGCTGCTCGTCCATCGTCAGCGACGGGGCACCGTTATCGTCCGTCGCAGCCCAGGCGCCGCAACACCTGCCGTTGCGTCGATCGGGGCTAGACAGGTCCGTCGGATTCTCCACACATGGCAGGCCGTCGCCGGCGCAAGCACCTGAGAGTAGAAAGCGCGACGCGTCTACTCCACTTGGTTCAAAGAAACGTCGAATTTGGCTCAGAGTATCTTGCAGATGGCTGCGTACGTCTGGCATCACGACGTCCGTGTGAAAGGTCGGGAGCGCAGCTCCCGCTTCTCCAACATTCTGCTCCTCGAAAAAGACCTCTAGTGCTTGCGCTGCAGCAGGCGAAGATACGTCGTGTCCGTGCACAAGCAAAGTGCAATGGAAGCGGTGCAGATACGTGAGGTGCTGCATACCCGATAGTACCGCAGCCACCAAATGAAGTCGCTCGAAGAGCACATTTGCCGTTTCACGCAGTTTTGACGACACCTTTCGACCAAAAACTTCTGCCGCACGTTTTGTGCGCACCGTTGCCACGAGAGGATGAAGCGGTCACGGAACCGTACACAATCTTTTAAAACTAAAAAAAGCATGATCATCTCTGACTGTATGTATAAGCTTGAAGGGATAAATCTACGAGATAGAGGGAAAACTCTAACTGTGTACAAGTTCTGTGAAGTAGAAGAAATCTTCACAACTCTGCGGTGGAGTACATTTTCTTACCCGCAGATTGATGACGAGGCTTTAGTCAAGTGGTAAGCATACCTTAGACCGTCTGCAACGGGATCGGCCGCATATACAGGCAGCACCTCATGCAAAACTGAATCGAAGGCGATTCGATGGTCTGCAACTACGTCTGCCGCAGTCGCGATCGCCTCACGGAGCGTCTCAGCTTTCTCGCGGAAGGCCTGTGCATGATCGAGAGCCAAGAATGCTTGACATGCGGTCGGTGTCACATCCTCTGTTAGACCTCCGAACGATCCAGAATTCCAAGAGGATATCTACGAGAAATAATGAGATTTACCTCGGACTTTTCAAAGTCAGTATTTCTATGGAGTGAAATTGTGGAGAGGACTTCCGTCAAGATGAAACATATTGAACCTTAACTCTGGCTTTCGCAGGACGAAGACGAACGTGGAGAGAAAAGTCTCTGAGAGCACAGTGCGAAAGGCGCCTTGTTCTAACGAAGAAGTGCCTAATTCGCTTCGTACGCGCGTCGCCACTGCTTCCCACGCGTTCTGGTAACTAAGAACTTCCGCGTTGTTCGAGCTAGTCCCCGAACTACTAGTCACGACTGCTGCGCCCATAAGCGGTAGTTGTCCGGCTTCGACCGAAACGTCCTTCAGGAGGATCTCCCGCACTACCTGCGCTGTTTGCGCCAGAACCGCAGCGCTCTGAGTGCGCCGAGCAGCCACGAGGTCCGGATCCTCAGCAAAAGAAAAGCCCTGCGCCTCTCGTTGTAAGCTCATGCGCAGTGTCGCCACGGTCTCCTGCAGCAGAGCCGTCATGCGTGCGCGATGCTCCCCAAGAGCGGCCACTGCGTTTGCCATAGCCCTAGTGTGGCTTGTTTGCGACAAGGAACCCGCTGCGGAGAGGCATTTCGAGTCGGCACTTTGTGTGAGCACAAGACATTGTCTGGCACCATTGTCGTCGAGCCCCAAAAAGCATTGTCGAAGTGGGGACCAAATACCTGCTTGTACTTGGGACATTCTGCAAATAAGCATTTTCATGTTGAGCACCGAAGTTTAATATTGATCGGGTAAAAGAAGTACGTCACAATTTCAATTGGTTGTACGTATGACATCATTACTATCAACATATTGCAGTGTTCAAGGGAAGCAAACTTATTCTTGACACCAACAAAAAACTACAGTCATGACATGCAGCGAGATCTCCGCATCCCATTCAGTGATATTACAAAGATGATGGTAGAAAACTAGTACTTGATGGTAGGAAACTAGTACTTGATAATATTCTACGTACTTGATGGTAGAAAACTAGTAGAAAACTAGTACCCCTGAGTGTTTCAGTCCGTTTGCTCGGGTCGTAGAGGCGATTCGGGAGTCTCAGCAATTTTTGATCGTCGACGATGTCCCTCAGAGAAACGACGGACCGCGGCTCGCCGCGTGGTTGCCGGCACAACGTATGATCTTCGGACTGCAAAACAGAATCATACGGTTGCACGACTGGCGCCCCTCGCACGGTGTAAAAACGCAGAAGGAGGTCCTCGGCTTCGGCGGTTCGCTCCCAGAAGAGAGCGACACCATTGACCTGACTCCCCGACGCTGCGCGAAAAAACGACGCCCAGAGAAGAGCGAATGCAGATCTCGCCATTTTCATGTTCTTCTACAGGGATGAGCGTCGACATCATGTCCACGACATCATTGGCTGAAATAGGGCCAACATCAGGTCGAAGTCCCGAACACGCACTATAATCAAGAAGTGTGCCGCCATTTACAACCTTGTCGTCTATCTACAAGGGAGTGATACGTCGAGTTTGATCCATATGGTAGTTGATTCTAAAGAAAGAAGTAACTTTCTATTCGGTAGTTGATTCTAAAGAAGTTTTTGAATTTCTATTCGACCACTGGCCAGACACAGCCATAGGCTTGCCTTTCTGGCGGAAACGATCTTTTTGAAATTTTTGCCTTGCTGCAAAGCGATTTCAAAAAATAGATCGTCAGAAAAATATCTCCGGTTCCTTTCACAAGATAGTTTGTGTATCTCCAGCCTCATTGTGCAGCGCAGTCATTTTCAAAATCCTATGAATATTGTATGCTGCGCACGGTCATGCGTAAAAAGTCAAAAAACAAAGTCACCTTGTCTTCTTCCAAGTATTTCGATTCCCTCCCAAGGTACATTAGAGGTGAATGATCGATCATTTCCTCTCAACGTATTTTCAAGCTTCCTTCTTCTCCTGTCAGAGCTTTTCCGTCAGAATCTTGACAGATCGTTCACATACTTCGTCTGCGATCGCTAGGCTCGACGTGAGACCCGGTGACTCGATTCCCAAACAGTGCACTGCATTCCTCTCCTCAATTTAGAGCTACCGCGTCGCATCTTCCTCCTTGAGAGTAGTAGTATCCTTGGACCCTTCTTTTTCCCCTTGAAGCCTTAATCGATGAAGGTGAAGTCGGTAGTGCCTTTCAACTTCGGTCGGATTCCACTGTAGTCCGGAACTAGCGACACTCCAGGACTCGCAATGGCAGGGAGAAGAATGAAAGAGAGAGAGATCTATAGGTAATTCCAACAAAGAGAAAGAGCACTAGCGTCTATAATTACAGACTGATTCAGCGATGGTGAAACAACCTCCATACGAAGATGATAGAAGTAGCTGTTTTGTCTATTTTCACTTTTTGTAGCTGGTACTATCTAGAAATAAATCATATCAATCCACCACCGTCTGTTTCTGTCCGTCTAAAGTGCAGTCATAAAATATCGCTTGATAGACTCGTAGACTGCTGGCGCAGCTTCCGTTGGGGGATAATGTTCATCTCCACAGTCATCAATCCACTCGACGTTCGGCCCAAAACGAATGCCGCCATCGAGGTCCAGAGTTAAGTGAGTCCCTAACCCTCCAGGCTCCGGAAGAGGGTAGATCAAACGCTCAAAGTTATGGATGTTCTCATGTTGTTTTTCCCATCCTGTATTCCCAGGCAGACCATCCTGGCAGTTTTTCCCGCCCTTGAAATGTTGAGTGCCAGGATGATCCGTCAAAGATGGGAGGAAAACATCAGCCATAAAAGTATGGCGCACTGGGTATCGAAGTTTTCTCTTCAATGTTTTCTTCTTGGTGCAATTGCGCTGCAGGAGAATCATGTGCTCCGCTTGCAGTATTTCCTGCACTACCTCCAGTTGCTTCTCTTAGAGATGAAGAAGATGCATTTGATGTTGTGCCGTTTTCAACACTATTGGACTTCGTCTGATGCTTGCTTGAAGAAGATGGAGATTCTTGTTTTCCACAGGCACTAATGTGATTTTCATTTTGTCCAACTTCCACTGGTGTTCCAGTTCCAATAGTTTCCTTTGGCCTGTCGATGCTGAGCCTCCAATAGTTTCCTTTGGCGTAGAGAGGGTCTGGAATTTCCACTTGATCACCAGACACCATGGCTGCTACGACACAAGCGTGCAGGCCAGCGCAATTCACAACGAGATCTACATCCTCGATCGATCCCTGACTCGTCTCCAAAATGAACGGGTAACGTAAGTATGTATTTCAAGGGTCTGTTAGTGCTAGTTGTATTTAAAAAATTCGATTTTGAAGTGCTAGCATCATCAACTACAGCACGCACGATACTATGAAGATTGCGGGGAACGCCCAACCGTAAGACCGCACAGTAGAGAAAGACCCCAAGAAAAACCAACAAAGCCTACTAAACCAGCATTTCGAGGTCTTCATAAGAAGTGTCAAGCGTCCATCCGGGTGGCTCTCAGCTTCATCGATATTGCATTCGTAACACGTTTGCACACCCGCATCCTCCGCGTCGCCGAGGAGGGCAAGCATATATTGATGAACGTCGACAATGCCCGTCAATGGACTAAAAATCGCTCGACTGATGTCGGGACTCAAGTTCTTCTCCATCCGTTGTAACGTTCGCTGGTCTTCTATCTGTGTGGGTGTGGAGACAGCATCCTTCTCGGTTGTTAGTGGTGTGAATTGGACAAGCTATCTTCCATCTATGTTGTATGGTGTATGTAACTCATTGTTCACATTTAACAGTCTAGCTTCAGTACAAAAAAGTAGGAACGAAAGATTATTAGATTAATAGCTTGTAAACTATTAGCATGGTAACGTGGCAAGAACAGAGGATAAGAGAAAAACAACGAAACGTTCAATACACCATCTCGAGCTCCGGAGCGCCATTCTGAACAGCTTGGTGGTATATCGCATCAAGCTCCTCATTTTTGCCAGGAACGTCTTGAACTATCAGCTTGCCGCACAACGCATGCTCCACTCCGTGTGACACGAGGATATGAAAAGGTGCTATGGATTCAAGTACAGTTCGTTGACTTGTCTAGTATCCCATCAAGCTGCAGCATGCGCCCGCGAATAAAAAGTCATAACACATCCATCTTCTACCTCATCAATCATGTGATGCTGAATTACCGGGAAGTGAAAATCCATCGCAAAGAAGTCTTAGTTGATGCAAAGTAGACGGAAAAAGTCTTGGTTTACAATATTACAAGGGATTAGTGTTCCGCTTCATATCACTTTTACTGGTAGAGACCTAACATAACAGAATTCCCGCATCAGCCGATGTCCTTCGATACATAGCAGACGTTTGTATGAATCAAACGGGTAATAGATGCCCGCATGCAAAACCCCAGAGTTGCGACTAGAGGTAGCAGTGCCGAACTTAGAGGTAGAAGCCTAAACCGTCGTCCGCGATTGAGTGATCGTCCCGTGTCTGTTGACCTTCTATATTCATCCCGTTGGGGGCCCCTCTTTGTATTGGAAAGCCCGGATAATGCGAACGAAAAGCGAGTCTTAACAAACGCAGGTTCCTTTTCGAGTACAAGGATGTCGCGAAACCCGCGTAAGCCCAGGGCGCGCGCGCAGGCGAGACCAACGACACCCGCACCTACGACCACGACCCGCTGCTCCGCAACTGCAGAACGCAAGGCGGCTACCGTCATTTCTGGTCTTGGTCACTGCTCGTTACTCTCTCGTTCTTTTTCTCTCTGTCCGTAGCAAGCCGCACTTGGATCTCCGTGCCCGTAAGGTGGTGTGTCTCACCTAATCATTAGCCAGAATGCAAGAAGGGAAAGTAGCTTTTTTTCCCTAGAGGTCGAGCGACGCCGCCGCACTGCGTATGCCGAGTAGATGTCATGTGTGTGCTCCTGTCATGATTCAGCTTCCTAAGCTAAAAAACTTCCACGAAATTCTTTGGCTCGAAAAGATAGGACGATAGGACATCCTTCGCTAAAAATCAAAATTCAAATGAACCAATTTCCTTCACTAGAGCCGTCAACTATTCCGATAGATGAAGTGTCCGGTCTTTTCGTGCAGCTTAACTAAAGAATACTTTATTTTATCTTTATATCAAGTGTGCGTCCCTAATAACGCTGTTCGTAGCGACCTATGTTTTTTTTTTTTTTTTGCGTCCTTCTTTGCTCTCTTCTTTCTTCTTTACTCACCCAAGATAGCAAGATGGCAAGCGTGGTGTAGTGCCCGGTTTAGCAACTCGAAATTGAAATATTCATATTCTTTTGCCTGCCAAGAGATGGAAATCGTTGCCCTGCACATTGTTACCCTCCACTACAACAACATACACTACAATCTCCGGTCTGAATATTCGATGGGGAACAGCGCTAATCCACACGCGCGGTACATCTTTTATACAGAGGACTTCAAACACCGTGTATCTTTTCTAAAGATACCTTCAAACATCGTGTAGTCCCCCGATTTCAGATACTCACGTCTGGTCTTCAGAGATCCTGTTTAAGTGTGGTCTCCGCGCTTCTTATACCTAATATTCTCTGCTGAAGAAGTGTCCACAAACTCACCTTTTTTTTACTCCATCCGTCACTAAATTGTCTCCTAGGTCATGAGGCGCGTGCCCCTGACGTCCTCACGTGGCTGCTATTGATTGCATGTAAAAGTTCTACTCTATCAATTATCTCTGCTAAGTTCTTGCGTTGTCATTGATTGAATTGTCTATCTTTATCTCTGCGTAGTTCATCTCCTAACCACGGTTTTTATGTTGACGATCATGAAGATTAAGCATACGTTAAGGAAAGAATCTCTTTCGAAGATGCAGCCTCATCTTTCTCCCAAATAAAGACACTCACTATTCGATAATACAAGGTATGATCATCGATTTCCTCTCTTGTCAATCACTACTTCTCTGGACACCTAAAAATAAACCCTCTATGACTCTTTCTCTTTAATGAAGACACGCTAGGCAGATATGAGAAACGAAAGTAAAAAGTAAAGTCTTCCCGTCTGCACCTTGGTTTTTTTTAGCTTAGTTACGACCACTCAGAGTCTTTAAGTTGTTAAACCTCGCAAGGCAAGGCAGCAAATCTCGAGCCCCACCAACTGACGCGGTAGGTCACCCCTAACGGTAGCAGAGGAGTGGACGCAGGGCATTGGCCTACCGTGGCACTGACGGGCGACGGAGAATTACGCCCCGACTCCGCAGAGGGAGCCCGAGAAGCGGCTGCCACATCTGAGCAAGGCAACAGGCGCGCCAATTGCCCAACCCTGATACAGGGAGGAAGTGGCAAGAAATAGCAAAGCAAGTCCATGCGCACTCTTCTATTGGAATGAGAAAAAGTAAAGAGAAACAACTGTGGGAGCACCCACGGTCGGAGAAACTATTGAGATTCTCTGACAGCACTGCAATTGAGAAACCACTGTAACTCGACGTATGAAGTCGGAAAACGGAGGTGGGAAACGCTTCATGGTTATGCGGGGCGGCGAAATTACAATTATCGCTAATTCAGCTTAGAACGAAGAAGAATGTCAAAGCCAAAACCTCAAGAACAGCAATGATTTACACCTATACTCACAAATTTAGTATGTAGTTTGCCTATGCACCATGTTACATGTTCTACAGTTGAGTCTAGTTCTAGTTTTCCTCTGGTTCGATCAGGACTTGTGCTAGCAGCCACATCGCTTTTGCCAGCGCTGGCGCAGGGTAGTGCGCTACAGCGATGCGCAAAGAGTTTCGGTGACGTTCAGTGACGGAGAACAGGTCGCCTGGCTTGAAGCTGACGCCTACACAGCGCGCTTTTAGCAAGAGAGCATGAGCGTCCGTTTTTCCTGCGTCCAAAAAAATGCACATGCCTCCTGATTCTCCGCCTGAGAGCGAAAAACCGCTCTTCTCGACCAAGGCACGGTCTGTATGATATTGATGATGTTCTCCTTCCGTAGTTTGTTCCGCACTTGTTGTGTCCTGCTCACTGTTCTTACTCCTACCCGTCTGCAGAAACAACCGCAGATATTGGTCTTGGACACGCGCCCACTCGTCATTGAAAAAAGTGAGCGGATCCAGCGGCACTCCAGAGATACTCCGGTGAACAACGCACGTCGCCGAAAGCTGCCTTGTTACCATTGTATCCACATTGCGACCCAAGGCAGCTGAGGCCTGTCGCTGCAACTCCGCAGAAACGGGTAGTTCGGAAAACCCGCCTTCGTCTAAGACCGGGATCGACCGACCTCTTATGATCGATCCAGTTGTAGCTGGCGGAACAAGGCTTTGCGAAGGTGGACTGAGTGGGGGTGGTGGACTGTGCGTAGTAGTATGCGGTGAAGAACCACAAGCTTGTCGTGGTTCTAGAAGTTGTTCTGATGCTGGTGAAAGTGTTCTGTTGGGAGACGCCGGACGACTGGGATCTAGTGCATTCCTACTCGAGGAAAGTTGGTTTAGTTCTCCTTCTTGTCCTTCGATTGTTCCAGATCGAAGGACAAGAAGGAGAACTAAACCAACCTGGGGCATCTCTGGAACCACCTGGGGCAGCTGTCTCTCGATTGGTTGTGCGCAGCCGGTCGGCTGCCGCAGCGTAGAAGACGCGATAGACTTAGAGCTATCGTGTCGCATCCCTGAGCCCATCCTTGAGTCCCTTTCCCCCTTGAAAAGGAGGCCAAGGATGATGCTGAGGATGCTTCAGCGGTAGCCTTAATAGACCGCGTTTCGCCGAATGTCGAATTCTTCGCGCACGTCCTGAAGAAAAGCGGCTTGACGTCCCGAACGCAGGTTCCTTTCGATCAGTGCTCCCACGAATTGCGCGCCTGCTCCTGCGCTGCAGGTGGCCTTGCCGCGGCTAAGACGCGCGATGAGACTTCTATGCCCTTCGATCCAGCCGCAGCGCACTCCAGGACCTAGGATTTTCGAAAACGTACTGTTGGAGAGAACGTGACGGCCTCTTTGCAGCAAAGACGGCGGAGCACACGCAGAGGCCGGCTGCCGCGTTCTTGCTCCTGTAGCTGTAGCTCCTGTTCCGGTTCCTGCTGCTGTCGACGTTGGACGATTCCCAAAACCAGTGTCCTCGTAGTTGTTACCACATTGTTCAGTTGAAGTAGAAAGCCCCCCTCTATCATTTTGTGGGCAGGCATCGTATGCCAGAAGCCTTGGAGGTGGAAAAATGTTAGTAGCATTAGAAGAACCGAGCAATTCGTACACGTCATCGCAAAAGACCAACAAATCCCATTTCCGTGCAAGCTCAACTAGCTTGACGCGCTTCGCATGGCTCATGACGGTTCCCGTTGGGTTATGGAAGCTGGGGATGCAGTAGACCATCGCTCGATACTCCTGTAGATGATCTGTCGTTGAAGATGACGCGAACGTTCCTCCATTCTTGCCAGCAACATGTGTAGTAGTTGTGGTACGGTTCTCTGCTGCAAAAGTAGAGCTGCAGCTGCTAGAAATCGGAGAATTATTTTTCGTCACTTCGTCGTTGCTTTTGACAATGCTGGTCTCAACATCAACATTTTCTTCTGCACCACCACTACCTCCGAACCTCTCGGCCGCGAGGCGCGCAAGCTGATCCACGTCTAAGCCATCAGCCTGTACATCGATTGGCACCATCTCGAAACCCTGTTCTCCCAAGATTTTAGGCGCGAGGAAATACGTGGGATCCTCGACGAAGCAAAGGCGGGACCGCGGTTTCGAATCTGTCCTTGCGTTAAAAGCTGTTGTTGGCAGCGGAAAAAAACGCGGTAATGACAGCGAGGAGACCCCCTGTGGCACCGTTGGTTTGGAAAAGCTCGGATTCGTTCACTCTGGAATGCAGTTGATGGTGGTCGACTAGGGCATCTTCTACTTCCTGTGTCCCCGTGCTTCTATTCCCTGGCGCTACCCCGTACTGCTCATTCAAGAATGCAGCTAGCTCGCAACGATAGGACAAGGTTCCCTGCGTAGGTCCGTACTGCAACGCCGTCGCGGGTCCTTTTTTTATGTTGTTGCTCGCAAGGTTGCTGGTAATGCTGCTGGGACTACCTGTCGTCTGAGACTGCGTACTTGTTCCATAGAAGGTCGCAGAATCGGCCACCAGCTCCGCCGCCGCGAGGCCCATCAGCTGTGTTGCGTCGCGTAAGAGTTCGACATCGGGGGCTCCCGTGTCCAGATTAATGAGGCCAGCACAAGTGGTGAACAAGGTTTCCTCATACTGTTAGAGCTACCACGTCGCCAGTTTCCTTGGAAAAGAAGCCAAGGATCAAGATGTCCTACTTCCGGAAAAGCTTTACTAGAGGTATTCGCTGGAATGGATCTACGGGTATTCGCTTTACTAGAGGTAGCCTTAGAGGGATTCGCTGGAATGGATCTATGGGTATTCGCTTTACTAGAGGTAGCCTTAACACTGCGGGATTCGCTGGAATGGATCTACGGCGCCGTCTGGGGCGAAATTTCCCCGCGGGCCTCGCCATCCCTGCGGGGACAAAGATCCGGCCGTGTGTTCCCGAGTCAAACTTGATTCAACAAGCGGGTTCAGCGGCAAAGACGCCGCTGTAGGCGACTCCATGCGGTGACGAGTGCGATCAGCGTTCTGCTTTGCTTCTTTGTTACGCAAGTGTCATCTGCTCTGCTTCTCTCCTATGCAAGTGTCATAGTCCTCGTCATTCTGGTGTGCTTTTTATTGTATCACATTAGTCGGTGCCAAAAGAAGGCACTCAGTGACCTTTCGATCTATACTACAGAGCTGTAGCTGCGAAAAACTACAGAGTTGTAGTTCCACACTTTAGTTGAAAAACAGCAACGGGAGCCCATTCATGAAAGAGGTTCTTCATCCATCAATTCATGAAAAAGGGGAGCTCAATGAAGGAAATAAAAAGCGTGTCAAATTACATTTTCTACCACTCTCTTTGACACTGTCATGAAATATTCTGTCTCTCTTTCTCTGTCTGTTTTGTGCGGGTCAACAATGACCTCACTGGCGCGTTGAGGCCAGGTTAGGTCACAAAAGAACACGGGAAGACGAGCAGAAAACGAAGAAAATAAGGAAAAAAAATTTTCATAAACTACAACATACGTTGACATCTATAAGTATTTAACATCACTTTAAGATCTTACATTCCCGCGAGCTCCGCAGGCGCAAAACGCGAAGTCAACATCATCTTCAATATTAAAGAGATTTATGAGTTTTTAAGTATATCCTCCATACGATTATTCGATGTAAGTTGTATTCAATTTTTAAACAACATACGATCTAAGGGTCATTTGGATATATCACATACAACTCTTCCTTGAAAATTGGAATGAGAAGTTGCAGAGACACCTAAAAAAAGACTTTCTACAAATTGAAATTTTTACGCTTAGGTTTTTGCCTCTAAGCAGCACCATCTTGCGCGTCTTCTGCGTCTCTCATTTCCGCATCTTCTGCTGCTGCGTGTTGATGGTTCTGGCTTTGGGATCGTTCTTGGGAAGGATGTACAAAAGTGGTACTAGTCGTATTGTGCACCATCTCTGTGTCCTCTTGTCTAAGTGACCGTAAAACGTTTGGAGCAGGGGACGATCAAATTGACCGTGAAACATTTGAAGCGTTCGCATTCGATGAAGTCGACGACGATGACAGAGCGGCAGATGCAGGTGATGAGCTGTTCACGTTTGCAGTATAAGTGAGAGCTGTGGCTTCTACCGCAGAGTTTGTACTAGCTGAATTTGCCATTTGGTCTCCGCCTTCTAACAGTTGAACTTGGGTCACTCGAACTTATTGGGAGTTGTTATCCTCGTCCTCTAATTCTTCAATATCTTCAAAGCCAAGATTGGAGAAATAGCTGAGACCATCTTCCCCATCACTTTCAAGTAGACTTTCGTCATTATATTCCAACGAAATTCCTTCTGCTACATCCTCTTCTTCTTCTTCACCTAGGAGTTGTATTTGCTCTCCATTTGGTTGTCCTTCTCCAGGTCCTTGCTCTCCTTGCTGTACTTGATTTGGTTAGAGCTGTGAATATTTCATTTCTTGCCTCCATTTTCTCGCAGCGCCGCGGAGGAAACTGCGAGAAATAACCTGTTGATGAAGAACCTAGAGGTAATAAACTATTACCTCAATGAACTGCGAGAAATAAGTTGTAGGAATGAAGTCTTAATTTTGCCCGTGACCTTCTGGACGAAAGTATTCCTGGTCTTCGAAACTGAATCTACGAACGAGCCGCCCACGCACTGGCACTCTAAATCTACGACCACCGTCTACATACTGCATTTGAAGCACGTGCGGCTCGCCCTCTTCTTTGGGGTCCTTGCCCAATTCTTAGAGGAAGATCAATCAAGTAAGGTGAGTTGTCAAAAGCATATTCATTCACTCACTCATTGACGAATCACGTGACAAACTAAGCTGCATAATCAACCTGTCACTACCACGATATAAAAGATTCATCTAAATAAAATCTAAAAAAAGTTTTTTGCTACGGTTTACTATTTAGTTAGAAAACATCACATTTCGTTATATCCGTCACGCTCACACATGTTAGTAATAGAAACATTATTTACTGATTTTGATAATTCCAACATTTTTCATTTCAACAAAAATCAACATTGATAATGCCTCATAAAGCAAGAATTCCTTGATTGCATCTTGCTCGTTCAGACTTGGGACCGGAACCCCATCTGAGATTAGCCTTTCCCGTAGCGCCACTGTGGCTTCGATTCGCACTCTTTTTGCCGCAGAGGCGTCCGCTTGCAAATGCTCAACGGAGAAACACGACGTCTCCGTCAGCTTTCTCTTGAGCTCCCGCTCCAATCGAGAGAACGCCTCATTCTCTTCGCGGTGCCCGGGTAAGGGTAAGCCCCTTAACATCATGTAGTATCCCTCCAAGTCCTCCCGAAGTTCGTCCAGCGGACACCTAACTTCTGCAGCGGGTGGTGCCGCAGAAGTAGTCCTTTCAGCAGTATTCGCCTCGACGTCCTGCTCCTCCTGCGCCGTTATTACTGCTGCGGCTGATTTTGTAGTTCTTGTTTCACCACTACTAGGAGGTGGAATATTACTCGATGCCGAGGACGACGCGGGTTGCGCTGCTGAGACAAAACCAGAAGACGAAGAAGAAAATGCCCCAAGCCCAGGAACAGTCGAGCAGGCCGAAGTAGAGCAGGCCGAAGTAGAAGAGACAGGAACAGACGAAGTCGAGCAGGCCGGAGTAGATACATTATTAACATTGCACTTATATTAGAGCTACCACATTCGCAGCTCCCTCGAGTGGCATGTCCTTGGGGTGTTCTTCATCTTTTTCATGTAGAAAAAGATAAACAACCAGGGATCTCCATGAAACTAAAAGCACATGCTTTAGCGGTAGCCTTAAAAACCCTGGGGGCGAATATCTCTGAAGATAGATGAGTACTCTGCCTGCCCAAGCTCACGGATTTCCCTGGCGACATCCACTTCCTCGGGAGCTGCCTTACGGAGGTCGTCTACTTTCTTGATTTTTTCTTCGACTTTTGAGAGAAGCGCTCTAACATGGGCCTCATGCATCGCTTTCCCATGGTAGTTAGGCAATGTTAGAGCTCACTAAAATCGACCCTAAACCCTCACCCAATCGACCAATGTTCTCCCCTTATGAGACAGCCCATTCAAGACGTAATATCTGAATACAATACAATGCAGTTAATCTCGCACAAAGTTCAGTGCAGACTGCCTTAAGGGCGTCATAGATGGTATACACGATGGATCTCACACAAAGATTAAACCTAAGGTACTAAGGTAATATTCGAAGATGCAACATCCGAAGATGCAGTATCCATTGTAATATCTGAAGATGCTTCAGAAGGTGGACAAGCCTTAGCGTTTCTTTCCGGAAGCGTTTCTGGAATTCCTCAATTATTTGTTTTTTCTCCAATACATCTTGTTGAAAGTCTCGCATGTCTTTTTTGATGGGCCTCGACAATATGACTCCGGCTTCGACGAGGGAGCGATATTCTGGCGATTAGAGCTACCACGTCGCATCTTCCTCTCTGAGAATAATAGTATCCTTGGCGAAGGCTTCTTTTTCCCTTTGAAAAAATCCAATTCGAGATAGCCTGTTGTGTTCTGATTTTTTAGAATCATGATCTGAGGGGACGCTGTCTCAGTCGTTGCCTTAAGGCGAGGTGTAGAATTCAAAACACGACTCGCAAATGTCGTAGCAAGTTGCGTGTAGGAGAGTTTTCTCCTGGTACCGTCGCGTGCAGCTCCAAAGCAGTGCCTCTTGAGGAATCGAGAAGTCGCAGATTAGAACTGGAGGACCAAAAACTCAATGAAATCCATATCAACAACCACCTTGTCGATGCTGGATATCAGTCGTGTCTACAAGCGTAGAAGTATAGGATGCAAACTAGCTGCAGCACCTCGTCAAAGTCCAGGAAAATTTGTAGCCCCCCAAAAACACAAATCGCACAACATTTAAGAACTAGTTGTACAACGTGGATGGATTGTTCGGAAAATGTTGATGAGCCTTAAACACAAATCACATTCCAACCCGGTCGGGCCGTCTGTGGCGTTGCATCGTTCCTCCACAGTGGTTTCCTCTAATTTGCTTCCGCATATACAGGTATATGGGATTTTCGTGTTCATCCCGCCCGCTAGAATCGCATCTTTGACCATTGTGTCCACTTCTGCACAGAGAATCGCGTCTGCTTCTGCCTCCTCTTGGTTCACCTCTACCGTAGTCTTCTGATCGTCAATTTCGTTGCTCACAGCTGTCGTAGTCTTCCCCGACGCACCAGACGCGGTGCCACCTGCGTCACTGGCAATAGTATTCAACATCTCCGCGTCCATGTTCCGTTTTTCTTTCGCCGATGTGGTAGAGATCATGACGCCTTGTTGTTCATCTTTGTCTACTTCTACTTGGCTCTGATTTTCATCCTCGAACAAGCTCCCATCCATCTTGTGCATCTTGTGCTTTTTTTCTAGTTCGAGAACTTTTTGCACGATGTACTTCCTGCGGTCTTTGGTCTTTCCGCTGTTTCCCTGCGTGTTCCAGTTGTGCCTTTCCGCATACATCTCGTATAGTGACACTCCCTTGAACAACGCCTCCTCGAGATATTCCAAAATCCCTGAGTGGAGGAGTCCAGATTCTTTCGCAGTCTTACTGCTGGCAAGGTCCTTCTTGAGGTGCGACCAAAAGCCCAGCATCCCCATCGCAGTTCCGGTTCCCCCAACTCCGGTCCAGATAGAATCCCACGTCTCTCGCGCGAGCGTGCAGGGAAATAGTCTCCACATACAGTAAATCGCCTCTATCAGTTCGACCCTCTTCCAATGCAACCGCTGGTCTAAAATCCGCGGGTCGACGTGGCCATCTTCCGCTGCCGTGCAAGAATACTCGGCAGCCGCGTCGGGGGCCGTACTAAGCCAGACCTTCATCTCACGACGACTTCGCAGGGGGATGAAGTCCCTGGCATTTGCGACGTTGGCATTTGCGAGCGCGGTCGCGTACAAGAGGTAAATTTGTACCGGTCTCACCTGATCTCCAATTCGGTCGATTTCTTCGCCGAAGAGCCGCCTGATCTCGCCTTTACTCCGCTCTTCCAGAGAAAAGTGAAAATCGTATAAATCCTCCACGTTAAACAAGCAGGACTCTCCTGAAGTGGCTCCTGCTTCGGTCATGATCTTCTTTTCCAAAAGGATCCAATGCTTGTTGAACGTCGGCGTTCTGCCCACGAACTGGTTCATCGAGACTCTCGGCTGGATGTCGACCCGCACGAGACGCCGACATGTGGGGCAGGAACAGTAGCACTGACTCGAAAATTGCGTTGCCAAAGCACGGTCCCAGCACCTGAGACAGTAGTGAACCGTGCACTCGCAGGGAAGCTTCGCGATTTTCGTCAACTCTTCGAAACAGATCAAACACGTAGGTTCCTCTTCGGGCTTCACTGGCCCTCCAGACGAAGAAGACGAAGAGGAGGAGTTGTTGTTGTTTTCTGACACTTTAGCATCTTGTTTGTGATTTTTGCTTGTACACAGACTCGAAGACCCACGCGGATCATTGTTCAATCTCGGCACTGTCAATGAGATGCCAGCGTCTTCCGCCGGCGGGGACGCCCCCGCTGCCGTCACGTCTTTCTGCTGCTTGTCCTTGTCGTCCGCCATTTTAGTCATCCTACTTGTGCTTCTAAAAACTAGTTGTAGTGTTCTTCTCAACGATTTGCATCACTGTCTTGTACTACGTCGGTCGTTATACGAGTTCAGGTTTACTACTGCATCTGTATATATAATAATGTTGTTGTTCTTACTAGACGATATAATCAGGTACATCTTAGAGAAAAAAAGAGTGGACTGCTCGAGATATAATTAGTGGTCGTGTGAAAGTTTATAACTCTCTCATGGCAAAAATCACCAACAGAGTGAGATCACAAGTCTGGCGTTTCAATACGAAAATGCTCATCTAGTCCACTTCTATGACTCTCTAATACTTGGAGGAATCGGCGAGCAGCATCAACGTGTAGTAGATGTCATTCAGGATAGGATAGGGCGCCTTTGCCAAGTCATGTTTCTGTTACACCGACATTGTTACATTGTTACTAATTAGCAAAAGAATGCTCCAATATTGCAGCTTGACCTGTTTTCATCTGGCTGCGTTACCTTCAACAAGTTCAAATGCGAATGGCTCGCGCACCGTTCCACCCGATGTGAATTTGGGATCTTCGCGGCCAAAACAAAATCAGAAACAATGAATATTGATGGAATTACCGTGAGAAACATAAGATCAAGAACCGCACAATAACGAAAATCCAGGCTCAACAACCTGCTTTTTTTGGGAAGGTCTTTTCTCGCGACACTCATGGATCCCCTAAGGCCCTGTAAGCTAAACAGCCCAGCTTTGGTGAGTCACTAAACAATCACGACGCGTCGATTTGAGTCCATGCTAGGACTCGATTGCCCATTTTCATTGCAAAATATGTGCGGGGATCGCGAGGAACCGATATGGAGTTAGCATCGCCGTCTTCCATTTGTTTGAAATTCTCTGCAAGTGTTAACTGACTGCTCCTTCTTGTTGCTTCGAATCA
The DNA here is from genome assembly GCA_905178165.1 of Amoebophrya sp. A25. Taxonomy (NCBI): domain Eukaryota; class Dinophyceae; order Syndiniales; family Amoebophryaceae; genus Amoebophrya; species Amoebophrya sp. A25. The sequence continues at coordinate 806,169 of CAJINU010000041.1, forward strand.
ATCTGTTTCTCGCACCTATTTATTTTGGCATGGGGTTACCTACGTATCAGGGGAATATGGATGGGCAAGCGCGGGGGGGCCGATCGTGGGGCCCGCGCGCTGGGGCCGGCGGGTGGGTAAGTCGGTGGGCGGGTGCGCAGGCGGGCGGGTAAGAGGGTGGGCTGTTAATGCGGGGGGCGGGTAAGCGGCTGTACGGGTAAGTACGTGAGCGGGCGAGTAGGCGTGCAGGTAAGTAGGTGGGCGGGGAGTAGGCTAGGTGGACGGGCGAGGAGGGGGGCTGGTAAGTAGGTGACTGAGCGGGTAAACAGGTGGGCGAGAGGGTAAGTGGATGGACGGGTTAATAGGTGGGCAGGTAATTAGATGGCAGGGTGAGGCGGGGGGCGGGAGAAGTAGATGGGCGAGGGGGTGGCAGGGTTGGTGGGGAGGGTGGGTTGGCGGGGTGGGTAAGTTGGGGCGTGGTTTAGATCGCCCTCCATAGCGCCTAATGGAGAAAGGCGGCAGCCCGTTCCCCCAATCAGTTTCCGCCGAGGCTCCGCCTGCCTCGCATCTATCAGACATCTGCAGCGAGAAAGCCGGGACTTTGAAGGCAGTTGGCGGCTGCTAGTGTCAGACTTACAGAAGAGAAAGGAAACGGATGGCCCCAAGGGTGGCGGCTCTTCTCACGACTCTGAAACTTTTAGGGTGTAAAAGTCCATAACTTTTTAAAGCCCGGAGAGTTTCAAAATTACAACGGGCCAGCGTCTTCCACCTATGAGTTTTCGACTCATCGCGGGCAAGCTGCTAGGAAGATTGGCGCGGTGCGTGTGCTATCGACTTATCGAATTATACATTGACGACAGGCTGGTAGGCAAATTTGCGCCCCCCGTCTGTTATCGACTTAGCGCGGAAGGGCTGCGAGGATGCTTTTCGCTCCCCGTCTTTTATCGACTTATCGCGGGCCGGCTGCTAGGAAACTCGGCGGCGCGCATCTGTTTTCGACTTATCGCGGACAGGCTGCCCGGACGCTTTGCGCGCCTGTCATCGACTTATCGCGGATAGGCTGGTGGGCAACTTTGCGCGCCCCTTCTCTTTTCGGCTTATCGACTTATCGCGGACAGGCTGCTAGGCAACTCTGCGCCGCGCTTCTGTTCCCGACTTATCGCGGGCCGGCTGCTAGTCAACTTCGCGAAGCGCGTCCGCTAACGACTTCTCGCGGGCCGGCTGCAAGGTAGCTCTGCGATGCGCGCCTGTCCTCGACTCATCGCGGGCGGCCAAGGCTTCGAAAACAGGCGACTTTTGAGGCGGATCACCTTCCAAACTTGAAAGAGGCCGCACTTTTCAGGGAATTGCGAGGACGTCGCGCCACCTAATGGCGGAGGCAGGGCCTCCGGCGTACGCTTTGCGACCCGCAAACAAAAGGCCGCTCGATCGCGATCAGTCAAGGCGTAGATAAAAGGCGACGCCCGCAGGGCGCCACCTTCTCAACGGGAAGAAAGTTCAGGCAGTTGCGAAGCCTGCGCGCCATTTAATAGCGAAGGCGAGGCGCTGCGCATCAGCTTTTAACCCGCAAACAGGCGGCCGCTCGATCGCGGGCCGCCTCGCTGGCGGGGTTTGGGAGTAAGGCGGGGGGGGGGGTGCGAGAGCGGGGGGCGGGAGAGTCCATAGGCTTAGGGAACTGAAGAAGGGGGGGGTTTGGCGGCAAGTTTGGATAGTTGGCGGGGGGAGGGGGGGGTCGAGAGCGGGGCAAGTTGCTGGCCGATTTAGTTGGCGTTCCGAGAGGAAGAAAATCGGAAATGCGAGCGAAAAAATGGACCCTAAGAAAACAAAAAAGGACAAGGGCACTGATACCCGAGGGACGGGGATCCAGCAGCAGCCCAAAGAAGATCAAGGAGAGAAGTTTTTTCTGTGTCAAAAAGGTCTATTTCTAGTAGGAACCGATAACCCGGAACAGCTTGAAAAAGCAAAGAACTTTGACAATTTCGGTTGGATCTTCAATGCACATTGAGGGCATTACATTTGTGCACTTGAACAAACAAAGCAGCTGTTGACCTGCTACATGATAAAAGAAAATCTTTGAACAGCCACACTAGGGCCATTGGATGGCGAGAGAAGCACGATTTTAAGCCCGTTTGGGCAGTTGAAGCCCAAAGTGGCATTTTTCAAACAAGAAGCAATTTAACAACTCGAATCCAAAAGCATGGGCGTTCTTCACGTTACGCCGGTGCTCTCCCTCCGGCATGCTAGGGGCAGCGTGCTCGAGATCCGATCATGGCACCCCTGACGTTTACACGAACCTGCACCAACTCGAAGCCGATGCAACTCGACTGAATCAACTCGATGCAACTCGTTTTTTCGTTTTTCGCTACTCGATTTACGACCTCAACTCGACTACTACTCGCTTATATTCGACCCGAATCAATCTACGCGTTTATAGATTTCAACTTACTCGACTCGACCCGAACTCGCACACTTTCCGGCTTATAGACCCCTTGGGGGGGGCCGGTTTCAACTCGAATATCTATATTTCCGGCCTATAAATTCCTCTTTGGTGAAGAGGAAGGTCGGCCACAACTCGCGCATCCCATATGATATCCGCGCAATTGCGGTGCCCCGGGGGGACGGGGTTGGCAGCCGCGTCTTATGGCTGTGTGTTTTATCATCTACTCGTGGTAGTGTAGTATAGTCCTAGTAAGTTCGAAGTGCTCCATCGAGTTATGGGCACATTAGAGCTGTTTCGTCTCATGGTTTTGCATACAGCATGAGAGATTTTTTTCAAGGCAGTACTTTTGCAAGTATTTTTTCAAGGCAGAAAGTAGCGCTGCCTCTTCTCCTTAAGCCGGTGGGTTTGCGCGGACGGGTGGCTTGATGGATAAGTCGCAGCTCTTATGGAAAGTCGCCGACTTTATGCGAAGATGAGTACTCCTCAACTGCATGGTGAATAAGTAAGTTGTTGCTTAGTTTTCAGATCTTGCTTGCCGAACGTATCGAAGGCAGCTCGTGAATAGCATAGTATACCACTAAACTCACTACTTTTAGTTCTTAAACCTAAAGAAACTAGTGGTGACAGGGGGGGGGGGCAGTAGGTATGACTTCCTGTCGCGCATCATCCTGCTCGGCGCGTCAGGATTTTAGGGGCCTAATGTTAGGTTGTCTGGCAGACGGTGAAACAGGTTTTCTATCGCGCATTATCCTGCACAGCGCCTTAGAAATTTCTCGATTTCTAGTGCTGACCGATGGGGGGGGGGTCAGTAGAAAAGGAGGTCACTTATCGTCGTGAACGCGAGCACAACTTACAACGCAGCGGCCTCGAATATAGGTAGCTGCTTCCCGAGAGTATTACTTTCTGAGGGCGGGGCGCTGTGCGAAGTTACGTTTGTAAGGGGCAAGAAGTGGCTGTTTGGGGTAGGCTAATTCACGAGGGAGTGTGGGCCTTATACTCGTTGGATCTTGTCAGACTAGATCCTGTGAAAAAAGGGCACTTTCTACTTCGATAGCTATTGGAGTGTAGTGCTGACCGAAAGAAGGTGGGTCGCGCCTCCTTCTGATAAGAGTTTTGGCTCCTCAGTAGTGACTTACTACAAGGAGCGGGAGCAACGTTGGCATGGCACTCGGAGTTGCGGCCGGGAATTTTCGCGGACGTTTTTGCAAGAAGCGACCACCATAAGGGCGCTAGTTCTCAGTATAGTTGTGTAGATCATTTCCTGTTTTGGCGCGCGGTAATTTCACTCATTTACGGTCGTGGCTTCAAAGCGCTGACTTTATCTCCACCTACTAGAAATAGACTATCTTCATGTCATAAAAATAAATTGTTTTCACGTCCTAAAAAAAAATAAATTGTTTTCACGTCCTAAAGTAAATACTTGTAGCCCCTCACTTCCCCGCACCCGGTTATCATGAGCATTTTGCTAATAATTTCGTCATCACTCTTCCTCTTTTGTTCTTTGTTTGCATCGTGTTCGTATGGCTTTGTAATTTTCGCCACTTTATCAACGGCGCGTGACGAGTGAGGGCGTGCGGTCGGTGTACGCAGCACAAGCAAAAGGAGAGATGGCTATTTAAAAGAACTACGCACGATTCGAGTTGGCTCCTGCTTATGCCTCCCCGCTTGTAATACGAAACAGAAAATTAATTTCTGTTTCGTGTTACGACTTCACCCCTCAATTATGATCCCCTTATCTTACTTCATCGCCCCTTCTATAAGAACCTGCCCGGTCGCACCACACAAATATTTGATCATCTTCATCAACTTACATTTTGATTTTTAGTAATCGTGGGCATCGAACTTTAGCCATTTTGGCTCAAGGCATGGAGGAAAAGACGCAAATGCGGCATGCCTTTGCGAGAAATTGAGGCTGGCGCTTTGGAAGATGGGGATGAGAATGCTGAAGTGCTGAGAAGAGAAGACGGCGTTTGGGAGGGGTCCGCATTGCGGAGATGCAAATAGAAGTCTTTTCAGAGCGATCGCAAGTTTTGGCTTTGCATTTTTATCAACCCGGAGCGATAGCAAGTTTCGTTTTTCGTTATTTATTCTTCATTTCTTCGTCCTTTATTCATCATGTATTCATCGTTTATCCATCACCTATTCATGATTTTTCACGACTTTTTCATCATTTATTCATCGCTTATTCGTTATTTATTTATCCTTTATTCATCAACTATTCATCATTTATTCATCATTTTTCATCAATTTTTCATCAATTTTTCATCAATTTTTCATCAATTTTTCATCAATTTTTCATCAATTTTTCATCCTTTATTTATCATTTTTCATCATTTATTTGTCACTTCTTCATCGTTTATTCATCATCTTCTGTTGGATTTTTGTACTTCACTGAGAGAGACGGAGCGGCAATCTAGGAGTCATTTCCGCGCCGTGTTGTCGGTATAGCTGGCGTTGCTCTCATGTAGTTTCATTCAGCGCAAAATAATCTCTCGTCGTCTTGTCGGAGTCTCGCCCGTAGTTTTATCGTCGTTTTCAGTACTTCCCTAGTGTGCAACGCTGGGGTCTTCTTTTCAGTCAGCACAAAACTTCCACCGTATTGAATTCTGGAAGTTTGTGTGTGATTTGCCTTCTCCTCATCGCGCATGTACTCCGATGGCCTTGTGTTCTAGTTCTTGAAGAAGAAAGCAAAGTGTCGGGCTAGAAGGCGAGAAAAGTGAGATCTTGGAGTGATGAGGGAATGAGAAGAGCGATGAGGGGATGACAATGCGAGAAGAAAACAAATGTAGACGAGGATAGGAAGAGCTGAGAAGATGGCGCTACATCTCGGCTGAAAAGTAGAAACTTCGGTTGAGAAGCCAGACCTGCGGGCGCGGACGTCAGATCCAC
>CAJINU010000041.1:815710-829928 GCA_905178165.1 Amoebophrya sp. A25
TTTGAGCTCTCCGCGGATCTATATGGTTTTGACGAGATTAAAGTCTCGCCAAAGTCCCTCCACTCAGTGGAGAAGAGTGCAGCTGCGCTCGGTTACGCTCCGCACGTCTTTATCTCGGACTATGGGCCACGGCATGGCAATGCGGTATTTGTCAATGCGGACAGCCCCATGGCTCCAGAGATGGTTGGTCGTGGAATTACGAAGGATGGCCGATGTTCCCACACGGTCTATCCATTTTGTATAGTTGTTAACGCCTACTGGCCTAGTAGAACTGACCTTGAGGGTGCGTTAGAGTTTGGTAAGCATTTCAGTGGTTATCTTCACGAGCTCAAGAAGCTCTATAGTGGACGTCCAATAATAATGATTGCAGATCTTAATGTAGCTTTGAACGACTCAGACGTAGGGGACCACCCACGCCTCGCGGCCGACCGTCTAGCATGGCGCGAGAAAGAGGATAGGACTCCAGTAAGAGAGACCCTCCAAGAGCACGGTCTAGTAGATGCCTGGGCGCATCTGAACCCCGACGCCCGTGGTCATTTTAGTATGTTTTACATACCCTACCGGTTGTCTAAAGTTAACCAAGGTCTTCGCATAGACAGCATCTATGTGGAGAGTTCGCTAGTTCCATATTTACAGAACGCAGAGATTCTCCATCACATCAGTAGAGACGTGGGGGATCATAGGCCTGTCATGGTTGACATGCTATTTCCTGAAGGGTTTGCAAAGCGGTTCGCCTCAGGTTCCGCAGAAGACGCGAATCCTCTCGGAAGTGACGAAGATCCCTTTCTAGAAGAAGAGGACAGTGACGCAGAGGGTGAAGAGGGTGATCCCGCGGGCCCCGAATCTTCAGTGACGGGCCCTCCCGGTTCACCTAGCTTCGACTACGACAACTTCCGCGCAAAGTTTAGTGGAGCTTACTCAGAGCTTTGGGGCGCCGTTGAGAAAGCAGGCGCCTGCGAGCTCATGGCAAAGTGGTCTTCGCCTGAGGTGATGCAAGGTTATCTAGATTCAAAGGCTTTTATGCAATTGATGATGGACGACCTTAATGCCGCATGCCGGACCCTTTGGGACGGACTGCTAAAGAAGCTGCTCATTCTTGGAGAAGCAGTGCGTGTCGGTGCCAAGTTTGGCGTTGACAAGGGGCACTTCTTGTCGTGTTGTGAGAAGGTCTGCGGCTTCTTGATCAAGAGTGGTTGGAAGATTGTCCCCGAGTCGCGTGTCTGGGACATTTGTAAGTGTGCACGGTTGCCACCAACGCCCCGCATGTTGCGTCGCTTACTCGGCAAGTTGGCTTTTGTTCCACAGTCTTTGCTGTTGCATTACCCAGCAGTGGTCTCCATTCTTGGAGCCTGGGCGCGAAAGCCATTGGCAGACTATCTCAAGATTGCCCGCAATGAGCTTGCCATCCGCCAACTCAATATCGTGATCTTCTGCGCGAGCATCTCCCCGCTGTGTCCTTTGGACAGAGAGAAGCTCGAGAGCGGTGAGTGGATCCCGTTTGGCGCAAGCGATACCTCCGAGAGAGGTTGGGCCGGGTTGTTTCTAACCATTGACCGTGAGGCATGGCTTAGTGACGACAAAGACATCAAGTTGACTGATGTGATTAGAATCCACGATCTCCGTCAGAAGCCACTTGCGAAAGAGTTCCAGGAAAAGCAGAGCACGACTCTAGAAGCTTGCGGCGTAGTTGGATACTATCAGAACATAGACTGCAAGTATAGCATCTACCCGCGCTACTTTCTACAGGACAGCTCAAATGTGATTGACGTCGAATTTGAGCAGCACCGTTGCAGCGAGAAAGCAGCTAACACGTTGCTGCAGTTCGTGTTTAGATTCTTTAGCCAGCCGGGACTCAAGCGTCTCCACGCAAGCGAGTCCTTTGTTCCTGACATGGAGTCGCGGCTGCATAGGAACCTTGTCTGTGCGCGTACGCACACACAGAAACGCCTCTGCAAGCCCAAGGAAGTGTGGAAGGAACTTTTTCCGCATCTTGACTTCCCCGAATCTCCTGCGGCATCGCCACAAGGTGAGGCAAGGGCCCTCATCACCGAGGAAGAGAAGCGACGCTTTGAAGAAGCGGGAGAGAAGTTGATGGTCCAGCGTCAGCCCCATCGACAGGCAGGAATGTCTTCTGTAAGCATAGACGCAGCGGATGTTAGCGCATCTTCCCCGTCTGAGTCAGTCCCAGGTAGCGACGGCAGCGAGGAAGAGCATGACGTCGACGAGTTTGAAGACAGACCAGTCTTCGACGCTTTGACAGAAGAGTGGCCATCTGCTCCCCTATGGGAATGGATGCAACTCGAGGCTGGAACCAACGACAAGGAGCAACAGACTGACACCAGCACAGGAAGAGTCACGCTGACAGATGTGCCGCCAGCAAAGCTCGCGGCAGTAGAGACCAGGCTCCACACAGTAGCAGATCGCGTCGACTCGTTCAGTGTCCGCGATAGCTTCTTTGACACAGCGGGTGACGACCTCACCCGAGCAGGGTGCGTCTTGCGTCGTAGAAAAACCAGAAAAGGAGAAGACACCGATGACGAAAATGCATGGAAGACAGACTGGACCCTGTTCCAGTCCAGCGGCCCACCTGTTTGTGGTCTCGCAGATGTGTTTAGCTTCTTAAGTGAGAACTTCGGAGTCTGTGTTGTTGATCCTGCCACAAAGTATGGCGGGCTCGTGGACCACCCACAAGCGTCAAAGAAGTACCCCTTAGCGACCTATGTAGCCACAGACTGCAGGAGGCGTCTGTATAAGTTCCTAGGACAGCAAGAAGCAGACTTCACTTATGACTTCGCTTTTTCAACGATCCGAATCGAGCCGCGCTTCGTCAAGAGTTTCGACGTAAATAAATCGTTCAAGCCGCTCGTGGTGGTAGAATTAGAACCGAAGACAGAAGGCCGCGATACTCCGAGAAGTGTCCTACTGCGGTATGGGCTCCTCTCGTTTGTATCGGGGTCTGGGCCGTTTCACCTCGTCCTTGACGAAGCTGATCCCAAGCGCCTCCAGCTCCTCTGTGGTGGCAGGGATCCACCTAGTTCGGAGGGGCTCTTCAGATCTTTGTCGACGTTTTGCGCAGGTGACGCTCCGGCCAGCGAGCCTGGCCAGAGTTCCAGTTCTCACGAGCGCGAAGTGCCCAACTCAGACCCAGTCCTAGACCAGAATATGGAAGAGCAAGAGCAAGGCCTCACCTGTGAACCCGTAGAACAGACGGGACCGAGCGCAACAGCCGCGCAGGACTTCGAGACGAAGATGCAGGACCCCGAGAGGCGCAAGATCACGCAGGAACAAGTTCAGGAGATTTATCGCGCTTTGATCCGCGAGAGCGATCAGTTAGGAGGACTGCCAGACGCAGTGAGAAAGCTGAAGGAAAAGAAAGAAAAGCGTCTCACAGATGACGATATACTCTTCATCCATATTGAAGATGAGCACAGGCCGGCGAGTAGTCTAGCCATTACTCTTCAGATCGCTGGATACCAGGTCAAAGAGGAACGAGTGAGAAAGATCATCGTAGAACGGTGCAAGTGTAGGGGTGTCGCATTCAACAGAATGCATCCGAAAAAGAAGGAGTCGCTTCGTGTCCCACTTGCCAGCAATTGGGAGGTAGACATGTTCTATCTTCCATGGGGCAATGGTGTCTTGAAGCTCGGGTCGCGAAAGCTTCCTGAGCATGACAGCAGAGAAGCGCAGCTGCGTAACCAAGGCGAGGATCCTTATGAGATGGTTTGTAATTCTCATAATGATAGTCTAACACTCCCAGCAGGAAAGACAGAGGCTCTTTTGTTTAGGTTTGAGACGCAAGTAAAAGTAAAACCAACTGAGATCTTTGTTAGTGACAACCACGTACGCGGCAAGAGAATGCTGGGACATGATGCCATCAGGACGCAGGTTCCCATCTTGTCATATTACGCACCAGAGCAGGCGACGGCAACTGTGGGGCCTTTAAGTTTTCTCTATCGGGCTTTATGGTATGACTTGTTTGAAGTAGGTCAACAGTTAGCACTTGACAAGGCAGACTTTGTGGAAATGATTAACGCTAAGATGGCATGCATCCCTACGGGTGGAATAAATTTTAGATGGTTACTTCCAGATAGACAGTCTCAGTACTTGTTAGAACGTGCTGTAGTCGGATTAGCTGACTTATATCTCGTCAGAGCTGTGCTACAGCCGAAAGTGCAGCGAATGCTCAGGCGTCAAACTACCGCAAGGTATGGGTTGATGATGCCTGAGAAAGCACTTCCAGACGAGGAGCAAGTGTGCCTCGCCTATCATCCACAGCATGGCTTGTTTGAGGCTTTGCTTGGTGGTGTCAAAACGGTCGTAACCGTTCACGCAGGTGGTCGCGCATACCCACTGCGCCCCCGAGCATTGCGTTGGGAACGCATGCAGCCTGCTACGCGTGACCAGGTAGCGTTTGCAATTTTCGCGCCGCACATCGCCGTCCGCGTTGAGTTCCTCGTAGGTGACTGGGTTTCCCTTGGTACGCGCCCGCTCCAAGATGATGTTATCCAAGGGCCGGTCTCCGCCCAGCAGTTAGCCCACAACTGCTCTGATGTGGACCAGCTTCCAGTGATGGACCACTTCCGTGTTCGTCGTGTTGGAACTCCCCCAGGGGCCATTTCTTTTTACGCGCATCGTGCGCGAGGACAAGGGATGGAACCAGAGCAGTACGACGTCGAGATGCATGCGCATGACGAGTGCCCGAACGTGATCTGCCTCACGTCGCACAGCCACACGCCCGACATGCCCGTTTGTGTTTATGGCAGCCGTGTCGACGGCAAAGTCTTCTGGAAGGGACAGGCCAGAGACGCAATCTATTTCATGTGGAACAGCACAGGCCCTGCGGGCGCAGGTGTTAACGCGTGTCCGCAAGCTCGTGTCTGGGTTCGCAGGGATGGCTCCGACCTCCTCGACGTAGGAACGTTCAACAGCGTCACTAGCTCTAGCCACGAGGGCATAGACTTTAGTTCCCCAGTGGATGACGCCACGGCAGAAAGTGTAAGTAGTAGCTCCGCAGTCGTTGAATCAGTAGGGTCGAGGTATGATCAAGCGATAGCGTTTGAGTACTTACGTGACATGATTAGCACAGCAGAAGCTTATAAAGACCGAGACTTCATCGCGCGCCGCGTTGAAGCTAGTAGAGACCCGTCTTCTGGCGGTGGTCTTGTGTTTTCAGTTGAAGGTGAGCGCGGAGGATTCTGTGTCTCTGAAGAGACCCTTTATCGCTTCGCAGCGCTCGGCGGACCACACTCGGCCGAGCGTGTCACCCTCGCGCAAGAGGTAGTTTGGTCTGAAGGCCAGACTTCTGTAGGGTCAGACGCTTTGTTTAATAACATCCGCGACCTCGATGAAAACTACTTAGCAGTCGAGGTCTCCCAGGACTCCCCCGCGCCGGAGATCCCCGCAAAGTTTCTTGTGGGAGCGGCTGCGGGAATGTCTATGGGCCAGGTTGTGGGCGACTTCCGCACAATTGGCCGTGGTGCGATCGCATTGGTCACAGGAGAAGACGTTGCCCCCTACGGGTATGACACAGAGACAGTCCATTGTCTCAGCGGCTCACTTCCACTAGACGTCGTTGAGGGCCGCATGTGTCAAGCGTCTTCAACTATCGACGCTGACAGCGAGATCATTCGGCTATGGGATCAGCACGAGAAGAAAGAGGTGGAGAAGGAAATCCTTCAGACCATCGGGGAGGTGGACATAATCAAGCAGAACTTGAAGACGACGAAGACTCGCCCAGAAATAGAGTCTAAGTATGTGCTTGCGGCTGAGCTGATGTCTGGTAGGATCCCTTCACCGGAAGAGATTCTTGAAGAGTCTCGCCGCGCGTACTACATAGGGAAGGAAGATGGTCGCCGCCCTGTGCTGATACTTGACAGAGTAATGGTCATGCTTGCCCGCTGGGATACACCTGCTTCGCCGCCCGAGGGATGGACTTCGGATGAGATTCGGGAGTTCGTCATACAGCATGACCTCTCCGCACTTGTTGATACAGGTGATCTCTCCGGCCCCGGTTTTGATTTAGTTGGGTCTCTCTCAGTTCTAGACTCACAGGGTCCTGAGTGGTCAGACCTGGCTAACTCTATTCGTAAGGAGCTCGGTTCAACCGGGGCACAGCTTCGGCAGCGTTTCGACATGTGTCACGGAAGCATCTGCAACGCAACACTCGCGGTAGCCGACGGCCCACGAGTGACTCTGCCGCATCGTTTGTTTCCCCACCGTGTAGCAGGTTTTACCGGGTCAAGTAGTGATCTGGATCCATATGTAGTGCTGACTAAGTTTCTTGTCCGTGACATGGTCACTGGTCGTTACCATGTCACCCCGCCTCAGTGCCTCTACAACATGAAGCCATGGTGTAGAAACAAAGGCCAAAGTGGATGCGTCGACAACCTTGGAGTCGCTTGGGGCAACCGCGACATTAGTCTTGGCAGGATGAGATCGCTAGGGACTCGCATAGAGTTTGACATAGGTGGCACTACAGTCCAGATTAGCAAACTAATCACCTTCGGAGAGAGACTATCTACTTTTGGTAGCATCAGCCAGAGCAGTTCTTTCTTTGCTTTACAAGCAAAGAAAGACCCAGAAACAACAGACAGCATCTCGTTAAAGATAGGAGAGACTGTGACTATCTCGGTACCCCTACCGTTTATGATAGGACTCGACGTCTTACTGTTCCTCCACAAGCGTGACAGCGACCGTGGCCTGATTCTTACGAAAGACGGCATAGAGGCGCCGATAGTTACCGTAGTGACGTCCTCTCGTCGTTTAGTTTTACAAGTAGAAGCTACCAAGCCCTGAAGAATCACCCAGAGGGGGGTAGATGTCATGTGCAAGCTTTTGCGCTGCAAGACACTCTCGCAGAAAAAGTCCAACTTGCCAGTCTTGACGCGTGCCGATGTCTTGCGAGCAGGGCCAGAAACTGGCCTGAAATTGCTCGAAGCTGAAGAGTCAGCTCAAGACAAGGGTGGGGATGGGCCCAAAGCATCGCCCAGTGCCCCGACGGCACCGGGTGAGCCCGTTGCAACATTCAGTGCTGCAATAAATGCGCCACCGGTGACTCCGGATCTCCTCAAGGGTGCCGCAGAGGAGCACGAAGAGTTCCAAAAGAGATTTAGTGAGAACGATGAGGGTTCCCCCGCGTTCCTCGCTGATCTCTACATACAGCTCCTCACTTACGTAGACATGAGCGTCATTCTCAAAGCCGCAGAGGATAGCAAGACTCTTAGCGCGGACGACTTGATCCATATGGTAGAAGTTTTCTGCTTTATGATTACAGTCCAGTATGGACATAGAACGCACAGTCGTGAAGGGCATAGTCTCAGTACATACAAGTGCAATGAGTTTGGTGTAGAACTACTTAACTTCGGCATGAGACCGCGGGAGCAGCCGAAGCGAATGCGACACACGCAAGACGAAAACTTTATGTCTGATTTACTAGCACAGCAGGCAGTCATAATGCAGATTCTAGAGAAGTATGACATTCAAAAGCATGGGCCACTTCGCTACGTTTCTAACTCTATGCGAGCCAATAGGGCAAACAAAAAGGGAGGTCGACTAGTCTTCATATACTTAGGTCCAAACGACATCGCCATAGATGTCTACTGCTATTCAATCATAGCAGGGGAAGTGATAGACTTTCTCTTTGATTCCACTTGCAAGGCCATGATCGCAGACGACATTAGGCAGGCTTTCTATGGCATTCGTGTCACAGATGAGCTGGCTTCGTGGTTAGCAATCATGATCGGCTCGGCAATTTATGTGCCGCGCCGGGCATGCTTGGGGTTTAAGCCTTGGCCAGGGGTTTTCATGCAGGTTGTTGCATCATTCGCAGCATTACGCTGTGGAGAATCGGCAGCAGAGGACTTCCGAAAGGAGTTCACTCCGCTTGCGCAAGGGGTTTCGTTAGGGTCTTTGCATGTTTTTCGTGACGTAAACCTCTCTTGGAAGAGCATGCAAGCGCAACAGGCTGAACAAGCTTAGCCAAAATTCGTTTGCTCTGCGTACTCGTTGAAAAATAAAACTTGTTCGATACTATGACTCAGTGTCTACCCCTCGTCTAGATATTGTTTATCAATTCCCATCCCCACCCTATATGATATCGCATCCAACTACTTTCGTGTTCAATTATCAAGTCAGCTCAAGCTTTTCGTTTGGCAATATATTAGTTCGTTAGGCACGTAAGATAAGTGCCAAACTCTGGCTGAAGTGTACATGCTGCAAGCATGAACAGAACACAAGAAAAACGCTGTTAGCAACAAGCACACCAGCAGCGGACCCGAGGGCGACACGTTAAGAGTGTGGCCGCTCAATGGCCAGCAACTTACGAACTAAGTACGTTGAGAAACTAGATTCAGTATCTATAGTCGAAGGAAGTACTGCCTTGAAGTTTGGTAGGCCATCTACTTGGTTGGTTGTGGTAGTTTTATATCTTTTCCGAGCAGTGGCACCGCGGTGAGCATCTGGCGCGACGCCAGAATATACATATATCGCATGTTCCGGCAAATATAACCTGAAGAAGGAATATACACTATATTACTGGTGACGCAGCATTGCGCAGAGCATTTTTCGCAAAGATGGAACTGGAATGGGAATTGGGATGGAAATTCATTGGAATGGGAACTGGAGGGGTTTTGGAACGGGATTTGGAGGGAAGGGCGAAGCTCATGGTCATGGATCAACCAACGAAGGAAGACATGGGCTAACGCTAACCAACATAGCAGCAAAGTCGGCGCAGCACTTGACGTGGGTGCCGGATGACTCCTAGAAGGCGTTGTGTTGTGGGGGCTCCCTGCTGTGGCTATCTCCGCTCTAGTCTGTTTCAAGCAGTCCTTCTCTTTTTCCGCTATAGTCCTATCTTTCGCAACCTTCAAATAAAAGTGCTCTCTTTCGCAAGTTTTTTCTATCGTTTATCTTTCGTACCGTCCTGATAAATAGTTGAAGTAGATCCTGCTGCGCCACGATTAGTATCTGTCTTATATATTTGTGCTTGATTTGTTTTTCAATAACTTGCTCGACCTATTTTCTGACTCCTTTTTCGATCTCTTTTTGTGTTTGACTACTTATCGTTATTTTCGTTGGATGTTCGTTGAATGTGTAGCATAGTTCGCTTTCAGCAAGTATTTTTTGAGTTGTGTTGATGTCATGTCGCATCTAGTTTAAGGTCGTAAGTTTGCTTAGCCTTAGGAGGCACGTCCTCAGCTATCGCGCGTGCGTTATAGTTGGTTTTTTGCACGACGCGGGTTGTCGTTGTTTGACCTTAAGAAGACGGTAGATCCGCGCTGTGGGTCTTAGTCTCGAGGGTGTAAGAAAGGGTAGACAAGAAGCGAAGCCTTCGCGAAGAACGTAAAGTAAGCCAAAAGTGACAGGAAACACTAGACAGCGGCTGGGGCGTTTATGGTAGAAGTCTACTGGTAAGACCATTGCGGGGCGGCGTTTGCTGGTAAGCCCAGAGTGGGGATCTGGCGTTTGAGGTTGGGGGCACTCGGAAGGTGAACTGCGATGAAGGCGCAGTAGCGGCGCCTCGTGATGGCTATGGTGGATCTATACTGTATCGCCGATGTTGCATTTTTTAAGTAACTCACCGTGGGCAGCAGGTAGTTTAGTTCCTAGCTTCTGTTCGACGTATTTTCGTACTTTCGACCTTCCCCTGTGTGCTAGTTAGCTTGTCGTAGCGTCTTGTAGTTAGTTGTATACTCGTCTTTTTTTCACTTTTCAGTGCAGTTTTGAAGGCTTAGAGCGGGGTGGTCCATCAGCGTTGGGCAGCTGCTGCGGCATGATACCCGAGGGACGGGGATCCAGCAGCAGCCCAAAGAAGATCAAGGAGAGAAGTTTTTTCTGTGTCAAAAAGGTCTATTTCTAGTAGGAACCGATAACCCGGAACAGCTTGAAAAAGCAAAGAACTTTGACAATTTCGGTTGGATCTTCAATGCACATTGAGGGCATTACATTTGTGCACTTGAACAAACAAAGCAGCTGTTGACCTGCTACATGATAAAAGAAAATCTTTGAACAGCCACACTAGGGCCATTGGATGGCGAGAGAAGCACGATTTTAAGCCCGTTTGGGCAGTTGAAGCCCAAAGTGGCATTTTTCAAACAAGAAGCAATTTAACAACTCGAATCCAAAAGCATGGGCGTTCTTCACGTTACGCCGGTGCTCTCCCTCCGGCATGCTAGGGGCAGCGTGCTCGAGATCCGATCAGGCACGGCGAGTACCTATGAGCTTGCCTCCAGGGTACAAAAAAAAACGAGATCACCTGCTACTTAGCCAACGAATTGGCTACCCATTGGCTACCCATTTGCCTCCCCATTTGGGTACCCATTTTCTTCTTGGGCGACTCCATAGCTTGCCGACAAACTCGGTCGGCAGTTTCTGTAGTCATTTCCCGGAAGGCAGACACTGCAGAGCGTCGCGGCCCTGGCATTGGAGGACATGGCTGCGGAGTTCTGGTGGTCTCAAGAAAGCTGCACGCTTGCCCAGCCTTTAAGCTTGTAGCGCAAGGAGAAACCGCACACGCGTTCGCGTGTTTTTTTGTTTTCCTGTTTTTTAAATTTTTTAATTTGTTAGCATTTTTGGAATTTCTCGAGCCGTATATGCTCTAACTGGAGGCGATTCGATCTTCAGAAATTTTAAAAACATCGCTGCAGAAATTGGCAAAAATATAAATTTTTTGAAACAAGCCAGCCACCCCAGCCACCAACGAAAAAAAGGCGGCGAAAGCAGTCCCCACAGATATGATTTTTTCGCCACGCAGCGACTCCCAGCCAAAAAGAAAGGACCTCCCTAATTTTTTGGCAGGGGTGGCTGCACTGCGAAAAAAATGACATCAGTGGGGATCGCATTCGCCACTTTTTTTTGGAGTAGGTGGCGAGAAAAATGCAAAATCAGCAAATTTATCAGCTTTTTTCTTAATCAGCACTGGCAAAAATTCCCCGGGGTTCTGGTTTCCACCTAAGAAGATGCCAGGAAGTTGCTAAGCTTTTGCTTTTTTTCTCATCCGCATGGGTAAAAAATCAGCAGAGTGCTGGCCTCAAGTTGAAAAGTTACCCAAAAAGCTACGAAGTTGCTGCGCTTTTTCTAATCAGCACCAGCAAGAAGTCGCAGGCTGCTGCTTTCAAGTTGCAAAGTCGCCACAAGCTGAATAGGGGCGCCCTTGCTCCTTATCTCTGCTCGATGTTGATCCGAGCCCTCCCAAACCAGACCCAAACCAAACTCGGACCAGACTGGAACTAAACTCCCACCAAACCCAAACTGACCAAACCCAAAAACGAACCAAACACGAACCAAACACAAACCAAACACGAACCAAACTGAAAGAAACGCGAACCAAACTGAAAGAAACAGGAACCAAACTGAAAGAAACCCCTACCAAACTGAAAGAAACACAACCCAAACCCAAACCCAAATCAGACCCAAACCCAAACCAGACCCAAACAAGTCCCAGGCTGCTGCTTTCAAGTTACAAAGTCGCCAAAAGCTGAATAGGGTCGCCCTTGCTCCTTGTCTCTGTTTGGTCCGAGCCCTCCCCCCCAAATCAGAC
Organism: Amoebophrya sp. A25; assembly: GCA_905178165.1. Classification (NCBI taxonomy): domain Eukaryota; class Dinophyceae; order Syndiniales; family Amoebophryaceae; genus Amoebophrya; species Amoebophrya sp. A25. The sequence goes on from CAJINU010000041.1 coordinate 827,247, forward strand.
CGAAACCAAACTCGAACCAAACTCGAACCAAACTCGAACCAAACCCAAACCAAACCCAAACCAAATTCAAACCTACCAAACTCAAACCTACCAAACCCAAACCAAACACAAGCCAAACTGAAACACAAACCAAACCCAAACCAAACCCAAACCAAACCCAAACCCAAACCAAACCCAAACCAAACCAGACCCAAACCAGACCCAAACCAGACCCAAACCAGACCCAAACCAGACCCAAACCAGACCCAAACCAAACCCAAACCAGACCCAAACCAAACCCAAACCAGACCCAAACCAGACCCAAACCAGACCCAAACCAGACCCAAACCAGACCCAAACCAGACCCAAACCAAACCCAAACCCGAACCCAAACCGGGAACAAACCCGAAGCAGGCTCAGGCCAAACCGAACCCAGACCCGGGCCAGGCTTAGCCGTGGGCCGAACTTATTCCAACCAAACCCAGGCAAAACGTAGACCAAACCCACACCGGGCCCAGCTCGCCAGGCCTCGGCCCAGGCGCTTGCCTAAACCAAACCCAAACGCAAACCGACCAAACCCGACGGGAGCCCGCCCGGCCTTCAAACCAAACAGACGCGCCCAAAGCACGCCCGGAGCCCGAAGCGAGGCCGAAGCCCGCAGCATGCTCGAAACCCGGGCCAGGCCTGCCGCTTGCGCTGAGTCTGGGGCCGGAGCCGGGCAGGCTGAGTCTGGGGCCGGAGCCGGGCAGGCTGCGACGCGCTGCGCGTGCGTCTTCTCGGCTCTTCTCTCTTCTTTTTCTTGTGTTTTCTAAACCGCAGGGAGCCCGCGGCCAGCAGCCACCGCAGCGCGCCCTCGAATCCCGAGGAGCGAGAACGAAGCGGGGAGAAGAACAAGAGAGGCAAAGGGAGGGACTTGGGCGGGGCATGGTATGGCGATGGGTGCTGCGGCTTTGGCTGCGCGTGGTCCTTCAATGCTGACACGGTCAACGCGGTCCCGCCTGTGTTGCCTTTGTCTTCTCTTCTGTTCCCCTCTCGTTTCCCTCTCTTCCAGGAGATTCGAGGGTGCGCGGCGGTGGCTGGTGGCGGGCTGCACTGGACTGCGTGCGCAGTGTGTCCGCCTCGGTCTTCTTCGTGCTTGGTTCGCTCCCGAGATTCGAGGGCGCCGCGCGGTGGCTGGCGGTGGGTTATGAGGCGAGTGCAGTGCGCTGCCCGTCTTTGTCTTTCAGAGCGCTCCAGGGGGGCGCTAGACTGCTTCAAGCCCAGGAGCCCGCCCGGGGTCGGGGAGCTCTGGCGACTAGAATCCACACGCGGCCGAAGTTGGTTTTGATTTCGTTAAGCAGGGAGAGGGATGGCGTCTCCCCTCAACGAAATGAAGCCGCTGAGGGCCTTGCCGGGGAGGGGTCGAAATTGTCCAAATTTGACCAATCTGGGGCGTGTCCGTCTGTCATTTTGGAGACACTTCGAGACGGCTCCAAACTTCCGCCAGAACAGAGAGAAAACCAGAACGGGCGAGGGACTCCATCGGGGCCGCGGGCCCCTCTGGAGTCGCCCCGACACATTTGCGGAAGCCCGGTCGAGGCTCATTGGTGAGCCTCCTCCAAGCTCCTCGGAAAGCCTGGGAGGCTGTGCGCAGTTTTCGTTATGCAGGGCCAGAATTTTAAACGCCGGGCAAGGGTACCCTTGCCCGGCGTTTAAGCTTCTAGCGCGACTAGAAACCGCGCACGCGTTCGCGAGTTTGTTTGTTTTCCCGTTTTTTAAGTTTTTTAATTTGTTAACATTTTTGGAATTTCTAGAGCCGTAGAGGCTCTAAGTGGAGACGATTCGATCTTCACAAACTTTAAGCACATCGCTGCAAAAATTGGCAAAAATGTAAAGTTTTCGAAAGAGGCCAGCCACCCCAGCCACCAAGGAAAAAAAAAGGTGGCGAAAGGAATCCCCACTGATGTGACTTTTTCGCCGTGCAGCCACCCCCAGCCAAAAAAAAAAGAAAAAGGCCGCCTCTTTTTTTTTGGCTGGGGGTGGCTGCACGGCGAAAAAAATCGCATCAGTTGGGACTGCTTTCGCCACCTTTTTTTTTTGGAGTAGGTGGCGAGAAAAATGCAAAGCCATCAAATTTGTCACTTTTTTTTTCTTAATCAGCACTGGCAAAAATTCCCCAGGGTGCTGATTTCCAGTTCAGAAGATGCCAAAAAGTTGCTAAGTTGTTGCTTTTTTTTTCTAATCCGCACTGGTAAAAAATCCGCAGGGTGCTGGTTTCAAGTTGGAAAGTTATCAAAAAGCTGCGAGGTTGCTGCTCTTTTTTCTAATCAGCACCGGCAACAAGTCCCAGGCTGCTGCTTTCAAGTTACAAAGTCGCCAGAAGCTGAATAGGGTTGCCCTTGCTCCTTATCTCTGTTCGATGTTGATCCGAGCCCTCCCAAACCAGACCCAAACCAAACTCGGACCAAACCCAAACCAAACTCAAACTCAAACTCAAACTCAAACCAATCCAACCAAACCCAAACCAAACACAAACCAAACTGAAAGAAACACAAGCCAAACTGAAAGAAACACAAACCAAACCGAAAGAAACACAAACACAAACCAAACCCAAACCCAAACCAGACCCAAACCCAAACCCAAACCCAAGCCCAAACAAGTCCCAGGCTGCTGCTTTCAAGTTACAAAGTCGCCAAAAGCTGAATAGGGTTGCCCTTGCTCCTT